>JAOXJP010037065.1:0-16564 GCA_025762735.1 Platanus orientalis
TTTTCTATCTCTCTTTTATTGTAATCTTTGTTTTTATTGCACAAGTCAATCCCTGTGGATTCGACCTTGTTCAGTACAACACTTGTATACTTGCAAGTAAAGCTACCTTGGATTGTTGGTTCATTAAGTTGGATCATTAGTCTAGGTGTAACACCCGGCCCAAAGTAGTGATCAAATATAGTCCAGCCCAGCCCGGCCCGAAATAGGTATAAAATATGGTTTGACCCAACCTGACTCGAAATTGATATAGCTTAGCCTAGCAGATATAGGGCAGTTTTGGGTCCATTATAAGCCCAAATTTAACTAATTAGGCATATTTTCAAATTATTAGAGATAATAAAGAGCCATTATCAGCCCAAAATTTAAAATGAACTTTAATAATCTTATTTTTTTTAAAGAGCTTTAAGTTTAGGATAGCCCGAACTCATCCCAAAGCCCATGATTTTAGAACGGGCTGAGTTCGGGTTGACTACCTTGGGCCAAGTTTGGGCTCAAGCTGAGTTCGGGTAGACCTCAACCCGGCCCGATCGATAGCCCTACTAATTCTATGAGCAACATCATCTACAATATCTCCCTCTTTGTACATGATTGAGCCAAGATAATGAAAATGGTCACTCCGAGGTATCCCTTGGTTATCAATTCTAACTGCTCCCTCATTTTTACTCATATTTTTGCTAAATTTCTGATAGGGGAAAATACCGAGACCATATAACCGAGAAAACCCCAACCCCTAAGAAACTAACCTAGGGGGTCCTTATTAAGAAAACCTGCCGAGGCCCCGAAAGTAGTAACACCTGGGAAGGATGTGATTGTGATAGCAACCCGAAAGATAGTGAGACCACATAAGAAAGGTTCTATTGTTCAACGACCCTTCGACATCGAGACTTGTAAAGGAGCTAGACAAGAAGTCCCGGGGGGTGTCCTATCGAATCATCACTCCCCTTGATGTCCAACACCCCAAAATCTCTGAGATGGGTCCCGGGGCATGTTCCGAGCAACTAGACACCAAGAAAAGGAAGTCACTCCACAACCAGTTGTCCGATGCCAAAGATCACGAAGGATCTCGATTGAAACGGAAAGACCAGATCTGCACCAACTATACCACATCAAATCCAGGAAGTTATCATTATTAGCACCGGAAGATCAGAGCAAAATCTTACCTAATATGCCTTTACTCGAACCTATAAATAGAGGGAACGTTCAACTCAACATGCATGAGAAAAATAACTCTAGCAAGAGTTCTACATTCAACAACTATTCCTATCTGACTTGATCGTCGGAGAGCTTGAGGCTGACACCCCACCGGTGTCATAGTTCTTTTGCTTTGTCTTGCAGGGACCATCTCGCCAGAGATCCTGACCAACTGTGTATCTATTTGACTGGTACCAGGACGCTCGTAATTCTGGTATCATCAGTTGGCGCCATCTGTGGGATATTATTCTTAAGGACCAAAGGATCGTGATGCAGCATGCATATGGACTAGTGAGTGTGTGCACAAGGAGTTAGGAGTGAAATTAGTAAGAGTAATGATAAAGAATAAACACGATTCCTACTTGCACATCCACACACGAATTAGACAAATCTTCAGTTATAATTCATGTGCATGATAAAAATTAGAGCCTACAAAGTGAAGAACAAAACTAAACCTAAGTTATATGTAGAAATAATAATTGAATTAAAGGACTAGTAAAATGTCTGGTTGCTGTCCAAGAATTCAGCAAGTCAAAAAGAAAGTTAAAACATGAAAAATATAAGAGAAATGACCATGGTTTGTTCATAATTAATTAAGGGAACTAATAAGGACTCATTAGGTATGGGATGAAACATGTCTATAGTTATGCAAGATCAGACTTTCAGAGAAACAATGCAAGTTTATTAAGGTAATATCAGCCACCAGTCCAATCAACCAATTCCATGCCAAGCCACAATGTAGGAATCAAAAGAGATGATCTTAAATGAGTAAACAGACTTGTAGAAGTGATGTGTATCAATTATAAGGCCTTTTAAAGGCTGCAGGCTGAGAACAAGTCACAAAACTAAGCAGAAGATGAAGGTGTAGTACAACCGAAATCCATATCTCCTAGGAGCTCCTTGCCGCCAGCAGTATAAGTCCAAAGGGGAGTTCTTCGAATAAAGGCCAACTTCAGATTGGGAAATCACCCTGTTTGGATCGTCCTAGGGTTAGGTTAATCCTCCCAAAATATTTCGATCAAAGTCCTATTATTTAGGAGATTGGATGGATTTTCGTAAACACCCAAAATTGCCCTATTTTGACGCCAGCTAAAGGGAAATTGATGATGTTTCAATTATGTGGGGCCCTTTTGGATGGGTCCCACCACTCTAGGGATTGTATGGGGATCTCCTACAAACAAGAAAGAAGTCAAGTCCCAACTCCCTACAACCCAGGAGTAGGGATCAATTTCGTATGAACCAAGAACAACTCAAAAACAGGGTTGCCACCATCTGCTGGTATACTATGATGAAGTTTGAAATTCAACAAACTTTTCTTCAGGTTGTAGCCCTTATTTGGATCGTCTGGGAGTGTGCCTTATGATGGAAAACACAATCATCAAAAGGAAGCCTAATGTGGGAATGGTAGAAGATCTCTTCCAGGCTGAATTTTCGCACCAATCACACCTAGGTAAGAGACTCCAAAAATTGGATGAAACCAGGTGCAGGGATATCACTTCTAACAGGGTCGTCCAACACTGGAGCACCTTTGAGAAGCTTCAAATCATCCTAGGTTCCAAACACTTGGTCTATGTGAGTTGGTGAACCATCTTCAACAAATTGGTAGTTTTCAACAAATGGGAAAACTGTAAGTTAGCAAACAAATTTGAAACACAAGAAAGGGGAAGGAGACCTTTAACCCCAGGAGAGGGAGTAACCTCCACTACCATCATTAAACTAGGGATTTCCCTAAAACCCATTTCAGGGTTTTACTTGCTCTTCACTTGTAACCAAAAGATGAGGAAGAAGAAGACATCAAGCCAAAACGTGAACTATTAAATTTTTGTATTATTCATCATGAAATGGGAGTTTTTATAGCCCCCATAGCCAGGCTTAATACAACCTAAAATAAACAAAGACTAAAATACCCCCTATCACAATCTCTATCCAAAATAGCTCTAAACTACATGGAATAACAAAAACACTACTAAAATACTCTATTAAGACAAAAGTACCCTCATATAATGTGCTAGGGAATAAGACAAAAAAAATCCTCCAGTGAAACCATAACATGGGTGCAATCCTCCTGCGCCGTCTCTAATAGACCTGAAATTCCTTTCTAGACCTAATGTCCTCATTAGATTGCATGGTAGAGACCAGATCAATGGCAGCTCACCACAACCCTCGCACGAACCTAACCCACCAACATAATTACCACCCTTAGTTGTATACCCTTAACTTGACACGAACCCGATCCTCCATAAAGCAGATTTACTGTAGTGAGACTGAAGCACCAAGGGCTGTCAAGTGACACGTTGGTATAAAAAGTGAAAAAGACCCAATAGTGATTCATTTTTTGTGATGGTTCACTTTTTCCGCCTACGTGTCACCCGGTGCTCTGGTGCTTCAGTCTCACTATAGTAAAATGGCTACAAGAAATCCGCTTTAGATCCTCTAACATGAGTTGACAATGAAGCTTTGCCCCTAAATTTTATTTATTCTCACCAAACCTAGACCCAAGAGCAACATCAAGTCATCAACCGACAAGATTTACAATGAAAGATGGTTTAAGGTCTTAGAAGACATTTACTATTGTTTGCCTCAGGTTAAAGACATCAGGAAGATATTTTTACTATATTTTTTAACCAAAGAACCCCTTCATTGCCTGTGGGTCAAAGAAAAAGAGTTCAATGCTGAACTGAACCACCTAGTTTCTACAAAAAAGGGGCAAGTGGTTTATCGGTTTAGAAGAAAAAACCGATGAACCTAGTTTTTGCAAAACGGGCATCGGTTTAAAAGGTGGGATTTCTTCCTTGACTGTGTACATAGCTGGCTCTCTCTCTCTCTCTCTCTCTCTCTCTCTCTCTCTTATTTCTTGATTTTTTGTGTCCGTATCTCAACTCTTGATTGTTTTTTATCGCTGGAATTTCTCCTTTTTTTTGCTTAGAATTGTGACGAGAAACCGAGGAAGGAAGATACAGTGTTTTTTGCTTTGAAGCATGATGAATTTTGAAGATGGGTTTGAGAATATTTTATATTTGATTTTGTGTTCTTGGGTTTCTATCCTTGTGTTCCGGTTTCTCCTCTTTCAAGTAGCTTGATTGCAAAGGTGCTCGAACAAGATGGGAGGATGAGATCTCGACGGAAATCTGTAATAAAATATACCAGCTAAAAGCTATGCTATGAAGATGAACCCTAAACAGGATTTCATCACGAGACCGTTGAAGACAAGCTTGAAAAGGGTGACTTATATTTTAGGGTGAAGATGATCTCACACTATGTTGGGCTTGAGTGATAAAGACGAACACCACAAGCAAAGTTTTTCTTCAACGCAACGGCTATATACCCATTTTCCTAATGGGACTCTTCTCCATCAACAAAATCCGAACAATCTGATCGGATTTTGTTATAGGTATAAAAATCGTGAAGGAAAATGCTTCGGAAAAAGCGGAGCTAATCCTAACCATTTTTCTCTAAGACAACCAAACAGGCGTCCTTTGGAAAATTGAACGATTTTCCCACTTCACTTCATTTTCCTATATTTCTACTTGCAACCAAGCATAGCCTTAGAGAATTTTTGCCTACCCCTGCATACTTAGAAAATTTTTGGAAGGGTACCTAAGGATCCTTCCACGAGGCATACCCACACTTAGAATTTTTTTTGCAAAACACAAAGGAAATCTGTAAACAAACCATAGTAAAACATAAGACGGGGGCAAAAAGAAATTTCATTAATAAAGATGGTTTACATTGAAAAAAATGAAAACACAAATAAAGAAGAAAAAAATACATCTACATTGAGGGGTTGTCAGCCCCTAGGTCATCCACCTTAGTACCTCCCGGGGCCATGGTCTCAGCACCCTTGCCCCCCTCTCCTTCTCCTTCCTATTCTTCCTCCTCTTCAAGGGTGTGAAGTCAAAGTCCGGAAAAGCCTGGGCAACTTGCTTCCTGAACTCCTCAAAGCCGTCAAGGAAGCACTCGGCCTTCACAACCTAAAAGGACTCGTACGCCTTGTAGCTCTCGACCATAGCATCAACGGCCCGGTCCCTCTCTTCCTCGGCCTAGACCCAGGCAAGAGCCACTGCCTCAACCACCTTCGCCGCCATGGTTTAATCCAGGGTCGTCGTGAACGACCCCTCCATCTCAAGGCGATGACTCCTTTCAAAACTGAGTTCAAACTTAGCTCGGGTGGCCTCCACAGCCAATTGTAGGTGCCGGGTCAGCTCGCTGATTCGGGCCTCGTCCTCAGTAACCCAGGTGACCATGTTCGCGTTAACCCCCTCCATCCACTGGGGCTTCTCCCTCAAAGCCTTGATCTCAGTTTCGGCGCCAACACGAACAACACCGAATTCTTGGGTGGCTTTAATAAGCCGACCCTGGAGTTCAGTCTGGGCCTTCTCGTTAGTTCTAAACCTTTAAATAGAGGTCGCCAGAAGGCTGTGATCTACAAAGCCACAAGCATATCAGTAAAAGATAGATGTACCAAAAAAAAAAAAACCTTAGTGGTGTAGAATAGCATCTCACGATGAAAAGCAATAGAGGAGAGGGTCTTCATGGCGTTGAGTAGCATCTCACGATGAAGAACAATAGAGGAGAGGGTCTTCATGGCGTCGAGGTCGCCAGCTGGAACGCCCTCGAGGAGGTAATCCACCCCGGTACCCAGCTTAGACAGCTAAGTCGAGGATCCCGCTGAGGACGTGCCCTTATCCTGGGCAAAGGAAGGAGTGGGCCTAGCAGTGGCCACCTCAGGGGTTATAGCCGCCTGAGGAGAAGCGGAAGCAGCCACAACGGCTGCGGCCTCGAATGTGGCCACCAAGTTGTCCCTGACAGTGCGAGGAGGTGGAGAACCGGTGGCTCTACCCTCCAAATCCACAATAGGGATAGAGGAAGTGTCTGAAACCGGGGTAAGGATCACCTCAGGGACTCGGGCTTGAGTAGCATCAGCCTTAAGAGCCCGAACTTTAGCCTGGGAGGACCCCCCTTTGACGAGGGTACTCTTCCTCTTCCTCACCAGGGAGACCAACTCCTCCTGGCCTGATGCCTTGGCCTGGGCCAAGAACCTTCTATCAAGCTTCATTACTATAAAACATAAACCCGAGATTAGAAAATGCTTCAAAAAAAAGGAGAAGGGGGAGAATTTTAAAGCGATAAAACAACAAAAAAACTACCTAGGTCGGGACCAAAACTGAACCTAAATAAATTCCCAAGGGTGACAAGGTTGGGATAACCATGAACCGGGTAGTTCACAACATCCCGGAGGTGATCCTCCTCGGGGGAAAGCTCGTTGACGTCTGAGACTGACGCAAGGAAACAAACGAGACGAATAAAAAATAAAATAAAATAAAAAAGAAAAAGAAAGAAAGGACGCAAAAATAAAGACTTACCTATAGAGATAATGCCTGACGCCTAGATCTTATTAAACCTTAGGGGGGGAGTCTCCCCTAGGGGAACTTCCAGTCTTCGTTGGAGATGAAAAAGTAGCGGCTCCTCTATTCGCTGTTGGAACTCGGGATGCCGGTTACTAGAGTAGTCATTGGGTCCCAGCTCGCAAAATACCACCACCCCGGCTCCTGCCCCTTGTGATAGTAGCAGTAGAAGAACTCATTGAGGGTAAGGTGGGCCCTCCCCTCGAACATCAACTCCCACAGGACCATACACCCTAAGGCTATCCTCCAGACGTTAGACATTAATTGTCTCAGCGTCAAACCGAGACAGAGCAATAGGTCCCTAAGGAAGAAAGGGACTAAAAAACGTAGGTCGGCCAAAAGAGCTTACTCGTACAACACTAGGTTACCAGCAGGGGCCTTGAAGGCCAAGACTTTCCCAGGGGCAGTGAGGACAGCCTCCTCAGGAATGATGTAAGCTCCCAGGGTCAGGGTCCGCGGCCCTAACTCAGACGCATAACCAATAACGGCAAACTCTTACCCGAGAGCAATCTTCCTTGCTGCAGCTAGGTTCGTCGTTTCGTCAAGAGAAGCCGGCCTGGCGGCCTGCTCAAGGGAGTTTGGCCGGACCTCCATCAGGTCATCGGCATAGTCAACCATCCGGTCAACACTATCCTCGGACATCGTTGGGTATAATAGGAAGTAAAGGGAAAGGAAAGAAAGGGCCCAAAAAAGAGAAACTAAAAACCCAAACTAAAATGCCTGGAAACTGGATGAAACAGACTAAAAGATGACCGCCAGAGTGTAGGTAGCTCGCCAGAAATCGCCCAAAGGAAGATATGCAGAGCAACGAAATGGCCTTCGAATGTTGTATTTATAGATAAAATTTGTCACACCCCAGAATTCAGCCCTTTGTCGAATGCCGACGCATGGCATTTAGGAAAAATAAAGAGTACAATACCTTATGTACATCTTTGAAAATGAAAATGACTTACGATCTTCAATAAAAATTTTGCCAACACCTCTCCGTAAATAGGGTTTATGGGGATAGAACCCCATGTCAACCTGATAGAAAAACAATGAAAACACTACAAAAGTGTGTGTGTATATATATATGTGTGTGTGTATCTACATCACTGAGAATGCTGTCCACATGACATCTCTCCATCATCCCATAACAAAAAAATATATACAAGGATCATATTGTACATGTGTAAGTATAAAATGTGTAAAGTCTAAAAATATACCAAAAATGATAGGATCCACATAGCCTTCTAAACTCTATCACTAGACCACAACATATAAAAGGACTCTGCCTCTGCCGGATACCTGATGTCCGACTAAGAGCTCCTCTGATCCTGACCCCTATATACAATATAACACTGGGCGCGTCCTCTGCGATGTGTTAATATGTTGGTTAGCAACACATGCTCAGTAAGTAAACTACCCTTCAACAATTTATAACACACACATACCCACAATATCAGACAGACATCATCATCAGGTAATATAAATAACAGAAAACAAATAACAAATACGAACAAGGTCAACATACCAAGACATATCTCTTATATAACAATAAGAATGAATATAACACTCGCATAAACAGGATCACATGATACCAATGACTTAATATAAAAGTAAGTCTCTACCATTAAACAAGTTTATAACATGCTAAGATGCAATGTTTCTACATGAATGCATGCATCAAAAGATACAGTAGTCACATCTCTCTGAAGTCTGATATTTGTCATAGAACCATATATAAGGTGTAAATCATCTAGCCTCACATTAGGCTCTAGGACTATTCAGCCTCTCCTAGGCTTAACTAAATAGATATAATAATCTGGTCTCCTATAAATAAAAATAATGAATATAAATGCCCATATAACTTAGGAATAACATCCAGGAAGTTCTTATATATAAAGGAATAAGCTTCGTAGCGGACAACTGTAGAATAATCTCATCATCAACATACTAAGCTAGTAAAACATATAATACTTATTTTGAATCCCGCCTAACGATCTACCCAACATGATAGTCGCATCAGCAGCTCCAAACTGATCAAATCCGGAGATCTCTTTCACGTCTCTTACTTGGGGATAGGCTCTATGGTCCCACGAACCCAGTCTAGTGATCTCCTACATGAGTCACGTTAGTTGCTCCGGGTCGCCATGCCCAGGTGCTCTTTCTGCATCTCTATATGCAAGGATGGCTAGTAACAGGTGCATCCACCTGACTATCACCCAAACGAACCTAGCCTAGTGATCTCCCACCTGAGTCACATCAGCGGCTCCGAATCTCATATCCAGGGATCCTTTCCGCATCTCAATATGCAAGAAATAACAATAAATAATATCATAATGCCTCAGCCCATATAAGAACACAATCAGCATCCACGAAGTCCCACAATATACATGTTAGCATTTCAGATAGAAGAGTCATATCTCATGATAATATAGAATACCGCAACCATCAAGAATATCAGGCCATAAAAATATGTGACTCCGTGTGACAATTAAAATAGGCCATAGCTTTCACTGCATTGTTAGCTCCTAACAAAGTATGCAATACAGTCCTAATGATCATAAATGCATCATTTCAAATTAAATTGAGAAACTACGCATATTACAATATAACATAAATAACTTCCAATACTCTATTAAATCCGGTGCACTTAAAATATCCGATAGCCATAATTATTTTACTCATTTAATTAAATCATTAAAACACAATAACAAAATCACTAGATGTTGTTCATAAAACATGTCAAAAATTAATAAAATATACAAATGTGTTTAGCTAGAAAACAACTCAGAATTGAGTATACATGTTGCATATAACATTCATAAAATTAAAACTAGCAGTACAATGATTAGTCCACTACATATGTCAACACGTCTAATTCTAGATGTTACCCCTACAGGATAATAAACCTATCATTCATTTTCTTATGAATAAAATTTAATAATTTAAATATATAAGACACTTTATGGGTATTAAAGTTTCTGGATAGCAAGCCTAATCATTCTTTATATTATTTCATCGTTGTATAAATTTAGATTTTTGCATATAAGATTTTATTTTGATAATCATAGAGTACATCCCTAAAATAAAAGGAATAACAGTTTAGAACTTTAATCAACTGGTATAAATTTCAAATTAGAAGCAATATCTCCAAAAGAATTGAACTCATAACTAATTATTATAGGTTTCCAACAAAAACCATAAATTTTTTTGCCCTAATTAGAACTACCATATTTTCTATGCAAAACCACAAAATTCAGAACATGGATTTAAGGAAACTAACATACTGAGATAATCCAAATTAGGTTTATAGGGAATAACAAGGAAACATACCACAATCATGCAAAAACCCTATTATTATAAACGGAAGAATGAGAGGTTACTTACCGTTTATGAAGAATTTTTACCAAATTTCCTTAATTTTTTGTTGATTTTCTACTCTTCTTCCCTAAGTTTCATTTTCCTCACACTTTTAGTTTTCTCTCGATTCACTAACGAACGATAGGGGTTAAACCCCTCTTATTCATTCTTTTTTATTCCTCTTCTTTTGAGAAAATCTCCAAAAAACCCTTGCACAAAAACAAGGTGTTATAATTTATCCCCCTTAAACAAAATTTCATCATTGAAATTTGCATAATTTATATCATATTTGGACCAGTTTGTAATTGTGTTTATAGATGACATATTAATCTATTCTCCTTCTACCTGTGATGATCACAAGCAACACTTGAGAATTGCGTTGCAGGTATTGAGGGAAAACCAGTTGTATGCCAAGCTAAGTAAATGTGAGTTGTGGTTGCATCAAGTCACCTTTCTTGGTCATGTTATATTGCGGGAAGGAATGTCAGTTGATCCCGCTAAGATTGAGGTTGTGATGGGGCAAAATCTAAGATTAAATAACTCAAATGCTTTTATTGTTGGATCCATAATTAATCCTATGGATCCTTGGGATTGGTGGATCATTTTGTATCCCGTAGATTCGGATCATGGATCGATCCAAGGATCACAACTTCCATTACCCATCCTATATATATTGTCTCTTTGGAGAGCACCTGTTTTGTTTGTTAAAAAGAATGATGAAATCCAAAAGAGATATCCTAAGATATTCATTTCAGATATGCAAATTTCGAAGACAAAATTTTGTTTAAGGGGGGTAGATTGTAACACTCTGTTTTTGTTTAAGGGCTTTTTGGAGATTTCTTCATAAGAAGAGCAATAAAAGAACGAATAAAAGGAGTTTTACCCCTATCGTTCGTTGGTGAATCAAGAAGGAGCTAAGAGCATGAGGAAAAGGAAACTCGGGGAAGAAGAGTAGAAAATCAACGAAAAATTGGAAAAAATTGGTAAAAATTCTCCATAAACGGTAAGTAATCTCTCATTCTTTCATTTATAGTAGGGTGTTTGCATGATTATGGTATGTTTCCTTATTCTTCCATGTAAACCTAGTTTGGATTATCTCAACATGTCAGTTTCTTTTAATCCATGGTCTGAATTTTGTGATTTTGCATAGAATACAAGTAGAAAATATGGTAGATTTCAATTAAGGCCAGAAAATTTAGGGTTTTTGTTGAAAACCTATAATAATTAGTTATAACTTCAATTCTTTTGGAGATATTGCTTCTAATTTGAAATTTATACCAGCTAATTAAAGTTCTAAACTGTTGTTCTTTGTTAATCCTGTAATTTAAGTGATGTACTCCATATTTATTAAAATAACTTCTGATGTACAAAAGATTTAAATTATGGAATGATGAATTAACATAGAGAATCGTTATACTTGTTGCCTAGAAACTTCAACAGACATAAAGTGTCTTATAAATTTAAATTCTTAAATTTTATTCATGAGAAAATGAATGATAGGTTTATTATCTGGTAGGTGTAACATTTATAATTATACAGGCTGTCATATGTAGTGGAATACCCATTTCACAGCTAATTTTAATTATATGAATGTTATATGCAACATGTATACTCAAGTCTGAGTTGTTATCTAGCTGAACACGTTTGTATATATTTTATTAATTTTTGACATGTTTTATAAACAACATCTAGTGATCTTGTTAGTGTGTTTTGATGATTTAAATAAATGGGTGAATTATTTATGTCTGCCAGATATTTTAAGTGCACCAAACTTAATAGATCAGTGGAAATTATTTATATTATATTGCAATAAGCATAGTTCTTCAATTTAATTTGAAATAATGCATTCATGATCATTAGGACTGCATTGTATACTCTAGTATGAGCTAACAATACAGGGAAAGCTATAACCTATGTTATTTGCCACAGAGTCTCATATTTTTATATGGTGAGGTATTCATGATGGCCGCAGTATCATATATTATCACGAGACATGATTCTTTTATTTGAAATATGACATGTTTATGGTGGGACATCGTTGATTATTGTTGTATTCTTATATGGGCTGGGTTTATTTGGATGATAGTCAGGTGGGCACACCTGCTACTAGCTATCCCTCCATATAGAGATACAGAAGGAGCCCCCGGGCATGACGACGCAGAGCCGCTAACGTGACTCATGTAGGAGATCACTAGGCTGGGTTCGTAGGGTCATAGAGTCTCTCCTCACATATAGAGACATGGAAGGGATCCTCGAATTTGATCAGTTTGGAGCTGCTGACGTGACTATCATGTTGGGTAGATCGCTAGGCAAGATTCAAAAACAGTATTATATGTTTTACTGATTCAGTGTGTTGATGATGAGATTATTTTACAGTTGCTTACTACGAGGCCTATTCCTTTATATATAAGGACTTCCTGAATGTTATTGATGAGTCGGATGGGCATTTATATTCATTATTCTTACTTATCGGAAATTTGATTATTTATATCGATTCAGTTGAGTCTAGGAGAGGCTGGGTATTCCTAGAGCCTAATGTGAGGCTGGATGTTTTATACCTTATCTATGGTTCTTATGGCAAATATAAAACTTCAAAGAGATGTGACTATTGTGTATCCTTTGATGCATGCATTCATGTAGAAGCATTGCATTTTAGCATGTTATAAACTTGTTTAATGGTAGAGACTTACTTTTATATTGAGTCATTGGTATCATGTGCTCTTGTTTATACGAGTATTATATTCATTCTTGTTGTCATATAAGAGATATGTCTTAACATGTTGACCTTATTCGTATTTGTTATTTGTTGTCTGTTATTTATATTACTTGATGATGATGTCTGTATGATATTGTGGGTGTGTAGGTGCTATAAATTGTTGAATGGTGGTTTATTTATTGGGCACGTGTCGCTAACCCAAATATTAACACCTCACAGAGGACGCACCAAGTGTTGTAGTGCATATAGCGAGTTAGGATCAGATGAGCTCTTAGCCGGACGTCAGGTATCCGACAGAGGCAGAGTCCTTGTATATGTTGTAGTATAGTGATAGAGTTTAAAGGGCTCTATGGATCCTATCCTTTTTGGTATATTTGAGACTTTACACCTTTTATACTTACACATATACAATATGATCGTATATATATTTTTGTTATGGGATGATGAAGGGCTGTCATGTGAACAACATTCTCAGTGATGTAGATAAACACACACACACATATATATATATACATACACTTTTGTAGTGTTTTCACTGGTTTTCTATCAACATGGACCCTATTTACAGGGAGGTGCTATTAAATTTTTTATTAAGGACCGTGAGTCCTTTTCATTTTCTAAATACATAAGGTATTGTACTCTTTCTTTTTCCTAAATACCACACGTCGGCTTTCGACAAAGGGTTGAATTCTAGGGCGTGACAAAATTGGTATCAAACCCTCGACCCAACACGTGTCACCCATCCGGGGGGTATCAAAGCATTATGATTACCCTGGGAGCTGAAGTGGTACTCAAATCTTGAAATGAGCATGGGACTTAATCCCATTCGTCCAATTCCGTCAGGACGCATGCGAGACGCGACGCTCGACATGACCCATGAACGGTGCAGGCACGCCCCCTCGATTGTCGCAACGCATTAAATAAAACATCATCATAACGCCTGCCCGCAATTAATGCATCCTCGATAAATGAAAAGACAAAAACAGCCGCCAAAATGAATAATGACGGTAAAAAATGATTTACATTCCCGAGCCAGTTCATCCAAGACTCGAGAATGAGGGGGTAACTAATTGGAGAAAATACCGAGACCATATAACCGAGAAAACCCTGACCCCTAAGAAACTAACCCAGGGGGTCCTTGTTAAGGAAACCTGCCGAGACCCCGAGAGTTGTAACACTCGGGAAAAATGTGATCGTGATAGCAACCCGTAGGATAGTAAAGCCACCTAAGAAAGGTTTTGTTGTTTAACGACCCTTTGACATCGAGTCTTGTAAAGGAGTTGGAGAAGAAGTCCTGGGGGTGTCCTATCGGGTCATCACTCCCCCTGATGCACGACACTCCAAAATCCCTAGGAAGGGTCTTGGAGTGTGGCTCGGGTCCCAAGCAACTAGGCACCAGGAAAAGAAAGTCACCCCAAAGCCAGCTGTCCGGCGCCAAAGATCACGGAGGATCTTGACTAAAACGGAAAGACCAGATCTGCGCCAACTATACCACATCAAATCTGGAAAGTTGTCATTATCGACACCAGAAAATCTACGCAGAATCTTACTTGATATGCCTTTACTCAAACCTATAAATAGAGGGAACGTTAAGCTCAACATGCATGAGAAAAATAACTCTAACAAGAGTTTTACGTTCAACAACTATTCCTATCTGACTTGATCGTCGAGGAGTTTAAGGTCGACACCCCACCGGTATCATAGTTCTTTTGCTTTGTCTTGCAGGAACATCTCGCCAGAAATCCTGGCCAACTGTGCATCCATTTGACTGGTATTGGGACACTCGTAATTTTGGTATCATCAACTTCCATTCCATATATTCTGTTTTTGTCTAGCTTATCTTAAAACCATTTGATTCTAAAACATCCCTTCATAGTTCTAACTTGGTATTTACCCCCTCACTAGTCTTATCAATCAACACATCATCAACAGACAACATACACAATAACACCTCCTCCTGTATACACCTACTCAACTCATCCATAGCTAACGCAAAAAGGTACGGACTCAACATTGACCCCTGGTGCAAGCCTACTGTGATTGCAAACTCACTTGTCTCTCTCCCCCTATTGTCTTAAAACTAGTTATCGGTCTAAAAAAAAATAATACAAACGTTATCAAAACCATGGTTTTATCGATAAAATTATAAAAAAAAAAAAAAACTGTTTATCTGAAGCCTCTATAAAAGAGGTAAAGCATTAGTGCATTTCAAACTAGATGCAGATCACCCAATTTACCCCCTGGTGATCTCTCTTCATCTACTGATTATTTCCTCCAAGAATTTCTGTTCTCTATACCTAAAATGAACCATAAAATCTTCCTAAATAGGTTTTCAAGACATTCTTTCTGCCAAATTTCACCCCAGTATAGTGATAAATTACACGGATTTCTCTACAATCTTCAAGTATAGAAATGTCTTAGCATACATATCTAAGAAAAGAATCCAAAACCCGTACTTATCTTCTGCCCTTGAGCAGAAAGGAGTCAAGATGTAAAGAGATATGACTGAAATTAAAATCCTATTGGTAGAATTAGGACAATCAACCACCCTACTTTCAACGAAAAAAGAAGATTTACACAAGAAGAAAAGCAACAAGAGCATGCTTAAAAGTAGGGAAAGGTAAAGGGGCATTAAAATCTTTTAGTTACCCCACTTTGACCAGCAGTAGAGCAACCCGATTGGCATTTCAATTGATGTGCCTAGACTAAAACATACTATCTTACATTATCCAAAAAACATACTCTAAGCCCCAAAAGATATAAATCACCATTGAATCCATTATCCTACCTGAGGTTCCCTAGATACTACTTATCAAAGAAAACATAACAAAACATGTGCTACAACAAATGTCAACAGCTAATAGGTGGTTCGTATATTGTCGGGATTTCTACGGCTCAGCTAGAAATACCCGTTCATGAGACTAAACCAGCACCTTCTGTATCTGAATCGGTGTTGGATTTTAGAAAAATAAATAAAAATAAAAATAAAAATCAGAAGGGTTACGCAAGGGGAGTTAGAAGAAGAGAGAGAGGTAGAGAGATTGGGGGTGAATCCGGCGTACCTATTAGGGTTAGGTTTCTCCCAGTGGTATCTACAGTTGGCACAAAAGGATCTCGGACGATTTCAGCGGTGGTATCTTGGGCTTTCAACTGCAAGAAAAAAAAAAAAACAACTCAAGAATCAAAACATGCGAACGGAAGACGGGGAAAAACAGAGAAGAAGAACAAGTCGAAGACGAAGGAGGGAGATGGAAAGAGAGATGAGAAGGGAAAGAGATTGAGAGGGGGGAGGAAGAGAGAGAGAGAGAGGGAGGAGGGAGAGGACGTACCTTCTTCTCTGCTCGACACCAGCGGAAGGGAGAGAGCCAGTGAGGTAGACGCTCAAAGCTCTCTCTCTGCCCGTTGAGGTTGTTCCGCGTGAAATTTTACTACAAAAAACTACGGAAAATTTTGCTACAGCTCATCACGTAACAAAACTAAAGCCCTAGGTGCTCCAAACGAGAAGGGGGGTTTGCCTAGTCCAAAAATGTAAAAGAACAGCCCAAAAACTAGGGATGGGCTCGGCCGGCGAACCCGACCCTCAAATTGACCCGAAAAAGTCCAACCCGAGCTAGGCCCAGTAAGAGCCGAGCTAGGCCCAACAAGGGCCTAAGCCCGACCCGAAACCCAAACTTTTATTGAGGACCGGGCTTGGGCTTACCTCAGCCCAGCCCAGACTTGGATTTTTACATATATTATATATATGTATTATATATTATATACTAATTATTTTAAAATTATCAATAGTATATAGCTTAGTTGATAAAAATTATTTTTTATAATAAGTATTGGGTTAAGTCCTAGTGAAATCAATGATTTTTTAAAATAAACAACCCTTAAAATTTAAATATATAGTTTTCTATGCTTT
>JAOXJP010037075.1:0-16564 GCA_025762735.1 Platanus orientalis
TGTGACAGATAGAGAGTTGGCCCTGATGAATGCTATCTCAAGAGTGTTTTCCACTGCCACACATCTATTGTGTAGGTAGCATATCTATGAAAATGTACTTACAAAGTGTAAGAAATTGTTTTCGACAAAAGAGGTGTGGGATTTGTTCATGACCTACTGGAATATAATGGTAGTGTCACCAACAGAAAAAGATTATCAAAATCACATAGCACTATTGGAGAAGCAGTGTAGTGGGTATCCAGATGCATTTCACTACGTGAAAAGTAGTTGGCTCGATGCCAATTGGGATAGGTTTGTTGCATCCTGGACATACCAAGTTATGCATCTAGGGGCCACAATGACGAATAGGCATGGTTTATCTTTTTTTTGTTTTTTTATTTCACTTACAATTGTCCCTCATTGATTGTTACTTTAACTAGTTGTTTTTTATATTGCTTACAGGGTTGAGAGTACCCATGCTAAGTTGAAGAGGTAATTGGGATCTAGTTAGGGTAATTTCAAGTCATCTTGGTTGAACGTACACAATATGCTCTTGTTGCAGCATACAGAAATCAACATTGTTCGAGAAATCAAAAATGGTCGTCCAACACAGTTTCAGGCCGTCCGAGTTTAGAGAGCTTCGTGGGAACGCCTCCATCACTGCACTTGAGAATCTACGTGATGAGATAAAGCAAGCTTCTTTTATTGGGATTAACCCCTCTGTATGCGGGTGTCAGCTGAGATGCACCCATGACTTGCCATGCGCCCATAAAATTGCTAATCATAGTAGGCAGAGGCATCCAATCCCACTTGATTTTGTGCATCCTTTTTGGCGCAAGTTTGATATGCTTCCCAGGTCGAACCAAAACAATACAAGCCAAGATGATATTCCTAGCGAGGAATTGGATTTGTTTAAACAGGTCTACGCACAAGCTGGTCAGTCAGGCAAGACCCTGTTGCTTAGAAAATTAAAGGCATTGATAAATCCAGAGTGTACACACGTAGAAGAACCTGTGATGAAATCAACAATGCGAGGTAGGTCACATGGGAAGATGGATAAATTTATCCGACGTAAGTCTTCTGCATTTGAGAGAGTACCATCAGTATAGGATAACTGCTCTCCGACAGGCACCGATCCAGTGGATGTTGACCCTTTACAGTCAATCAAACCAACTCGACAGAGAAGAGCGAAGGAAAAGGTAATAGTTTATATATTAAATATTACATATTAATTCTTATGATTTGTCATGCTGTTGTTGATCATGCATTATCCTTTCTATCACAAGTCATTCGTACATCATCAGTTTAATCATTATCCTATGATGCTTATATTATGCACTTTCTAGCCGGTATACGTCAATTTATTCAGTATATTAAAAAATGTAGTAGCCGACAGAAATTATGGGTTCAGTGTGATTATTGGGTTGTTGGGCATGCGAGATAAGAGATTTTAAAGAGAAATGAAGAGAAAAAATTAGGTTTTGCAAAGATTTGGAGATTTTTCTGAAGAACAAAACTTGGAAGGAAATTTTTCATCAACCAAGAGATAGGGGACATTAAAATAATTTCATTTTTGTTTGTCATAGGTTCCTAGAACTGATCCAATTTGTTTTGTAAAAAACTAATCTATTTTTTTATGAATTTACAACCGTTCTAGTTTTGAATTGTTTTGAAAGAAGATAAATTGTTTTGTAAATTCTGAGATTCTATATTGTTTAGATTCATATTGTACATGTTAAGGATTGTTTTGCTACAAGTTTTAATTCGATTTAAAGTTCTAAATTCAATAATTTTAAAGAGATATTTCTCTGTTTTAAGAGCACAAGTACCTTTAGTTTTGATAATTATTTCCATAGGATCATGAAGACCATTCTCTTATTTTGTAAGAACTATATATGTTTATATGATTGATTTAAGATCTGAATGTGATATGTTCTTCATGATTATTGTAAAAATCTAATTGTTTCATAGTTCTGTGCTTAGGTGGATCAAACATCTATGATCTAAAGTGCTGAGTTTGCTTATATTCTGCTATAGATTGTTATATGTTTTGTTCTGGAACTGCTATTATTCTTTGTTATTGTTGATAGTTTTCTGTTATGGTATTGTTATAAACCACCCTTTGTCATCAAGGGAGATGAAAGATGATACTCATCACACCTGGTTTATGGTGTGAACTGTATTGAACTCTTCTCACGGGAGGTTAAATGGTGTGATTAGACTTTTCTCACCGGAGACTAAATGGTGTGATTGAACTCTTCTCACCAGAGACTAAATGGTGTGACTAGACCCTTCTCACCTGGGTTTAAATGGTGTGATTGACCCTTTTCACCAGGGATTAAATGGTGTAATTGTTATCTGTATTGGCTTATGGAATTGTTATTTGCATTGGCTTATGAAACTGTTATCTGTATTGACTTATGTATCCATTTTACACGTCTTATTCTGTTCAGTTAAGTTATATGTACTTATTTTATTCTATTTAGACTACCTATATGTATATTTTTTAATGTTTTCAGCTCAGTATATGTTTTTATATGTTAATTGTTTAGTTCTATATATTGTTAAAAAGTATGCAACTATCTGTTTCGTTTTGATCATGCTAAGTTTTGATCCAATATTCTTTAGTTTATTGTTACCCGCTAAGTTTGTCAAGCTCACCTCAAATTTGGCACCACATATGATGAGGAGATAGTTGCATAGCGATGCTAACAGACAAGGTTGGAGAGTTAGAAGATTGGATATATGCTATGAGACATTGAGACATTATTTTAATTTATTTTAGTTCAGTATTTTATTTTAGTTTATTTAAAAAGAATGTAATTAGTTAGTGGATTTTAGTTTAAACTTGATATTTGATTTTTGGATGATGGTTTAATTTATGTCAGATTATTAGTTTATGTGAATGGGAATGCCATGATATGATTATGGATTATTTTCAAGTTTATGGAATTATGGAAATTTTATTACAAATTGATTATGGGATATAGATGGTTATGATTTATGATATGTAATTCTGTTGTGTATGAATGAAAAGAATGAACAAAAAATTTATATGGAATTTATAGATTAAGTATGGCTTTTGAAGATGGCAACACCGCCAAGATTATGGGTAGACGTATAGTTGAGATACTCGGAGTTCCAACTCTAAAAGATGTATTCTTTGTAGATGGCCTGAAACATAACTTATTAAGCATAATTCAAATATGTGACTTAGGGTATGATGTTGGCTTTTCAAAGGATGGTTGCCACGTATAGGATAAGGAAGAAATTGTTGCCAAAGGCATTCATAATGGTGACAACTGTTATATCTTTGAGAGTAGTAGACTCGACACATGCCTCATCATACAACAAGATGAGACTAGTCTTTGGTATCAAAGACTTGGGCATGTAAATTTTAGGGACTTGTCAAAACTAAGTATAAAAGACTTAGTAGTTGGGATCTCCAAGCTTGGTAGACAATAAAATCATATATGTAGTGGTTGTCAACTTGGTAAACAAACAAAAGCATCACATAAAAAGTTGACTGATATAAGAACCACTAAACCATTAGAGCTTATCTATATGGATTTGATCGGACCAACTGGAACCAAAATCCTTGGTGGCAAAAGATACTTTATGGTCATGGTAGATGATTTCTATAGATACACATGGATATTATTTTTAAGAGAAATCTCAAGCATTTGATGAGTTTAAGAATCTTTGCATTAGATTGCAAATGGAAAGGAAACTTACAATAAAGAGAATTCAAAGTGATTATGGAGGTGAATTTGAAAATAGCAAGTTTGCTAATTTCTGTAAAAAGTGTGGGATCAAACATGAATTTTTCACATCTAAAACTCCCCAACAAAGTGGGGTAGCCAAAAAGAAGAACATGACTTTACAAGACATGGCAACAATCATGTTGTCAAGTAAAAATATTCTTAAGAGGTTTTGGGCTAAAGTTGTGAACACCATTTGTTATACAAGCAATAGAGTGTTCTTAAGGCCGGGTACTTCAAAGACTTCATATGGACTATGGAATAGTAACAAGCCCAATTTGAAGTACTTTAGAGTGCGTTTAGATTTATGAAATTGGAGTTGACTTGGTGAATTGAATTCTATTGGAAAAAAAAAGCACTGAATTCAATTCCATGGAATTGAAAATTCTATCGTTTGGATGCACATTTGAAGGGATGGATTTGAACTGTAGAAATTTAAATTCTATTGTTTGGAAACATGAAAAATTCTACAGAATTGGATTTAGATGTTCATATATTAATAAATATCTTAAAAAATTGATTATACAGTTAATAATCCAACAAAAAAAATTTGACCACCTAAATGGGTCCCATTTAACATAGAGTCTTCAAAGTTACGTGGGTCCCACATGATATCATACTCAATCATTTAGGTTCAATGACCATTCATAGTTAGGTGAGTCTCATATGACATAAGACTTATTTATATGAGTTCTACATTCTATTAAACATCTTATAATCATGTAGGTCCCACATAGTTATATCTCACCCTTATGATCACATATAAATAATATATTCATATGAAAATTTAATATCATAGTAAACCCATAAATAAATGTTAACATATCAATAAAAAAAAGTTTCAACACTTAATGTAAATAAAGAATAGTCTAAACAACTGGACGACTAAGGATCCTCATGATATAAACCTTTTTATGATCATCAGGAATACTTTTAAACATACGATATGCTTCAACATCTTTTTCAAATCTCTCACATGCATCCAACCTTTCTATAATACTCAGATCTAGCACCTTAGAGACTTCAAATATTTCATCTGTATCAAGTCGTTCCCTTTGCTTAGAGTAGTTTTGCATGAACTCCTTCAATGAATAACCAACTTTTGCAATCGCATAAGCAATTGAATCTTTTTTTGCTTTCTTTGATGAAGGATCATTAGGTGTGGATGACGATGATGTTGGAGCTCTTGCTCGCACTTGTTCTCTTTCAGTAAGAGGATTATGAGCTTTAGCTAATCCTATGGTGTTAAGCCCCACAAAGCTACTTGTATCATTAATTTATTCTCCCACCATAACTTCTTCTACATCAGTACATGTTTCTGCATCTTCCCTTGTTGCTTTATCTTTTCCACATAATAAAACTATATCATCCCAATTTTCTATGATTTTATAATGATATGGTTGTGCTCAAGGACATGCCTGCAAGAAATGCAACAGAGAATAATTAATAATATAACCATTCCAAATTAAAATTTAATAAAAAAATATAGATACATTGTATGATAAAACTTGCCTTAACATAAGCATTCCATACATTTTCATCATCCACATTTACCATTTTTTTGTTACTATCCCATGAAAACCCGCTTTGCTTGATGATCTCACTAACAATGGAATAATATTTTGCCCAACTCTTTAATCTATTTTTAATATTTTCTTTACTCAAATTATTCTTGAATCTATCATTTAGTGCCTTTACAGTAGCGTAGTATGCAACTGGTTTCTAACTTAACTCTGCCTTGTTACTAATGTTCATTTGATCAATAAGGGAAACAGCTAAGGCACTGTCCATCTCAGCATTCCACATTACATACTTTGAATTTTTTTTCCATTTCCATCTACTTTAACTTGGGTTGCATATCTTTCCATACCTAAATCATAAATTATTCAACATCATAATCATAAATTCAATAAAATTTTATTACTAAAACAACAATAAACATATATCATCAAACTAATACCATCTCATTTAATCTCATAATAACTTTTCAAACTCATTAAATTATACCAAGACATTAAAAACCAGAATCATTATATGGTCCAACAAATAAAATAATTAGAAGACAATATTCATAGGATTAAAATAAAGAACTGCAGTACATCAACTTAAAGCATAATATAAATTTTCTTGTCCATAAAAAAAAATCTCAATGAACTTAGCTTCATCGAGCTACATAATCATCATACATCTTCATAGCCAACGAGTCTTGAAATGTTGTCCATTCAGAAGTAATTTGAATTGTTATAATTTCATTATCTACATCATCTTGAGTTTTTGCTATTAACTCATTTGCTAGCTCACTATCCACATCTTCTAATAATACTTCATTTAACATTTCATCCCGTATGAAATTATAGAGGATACAACATGCGTTAATAAACCTAATTTGCGTTTTTACGTTAAAGAAGCTAGTTGTACGTAATATAACCCATCACTTTTTCAATAGCCCAAATGATCTTTCAATCACATTTCTTGTTCTAAAATGCCAAAGATTGAATAACTCCTTATAGTTATTTGAAATGTTTCCCCTCCACTCATTTTGATGGCATTGAGTCCCTCGATAAGGAGCTAAAAATCCAAGCCTATTTGTATATCATGCATCCACAAGGCAATACTTATCTACAAAAAATATAAATATTATAGTTATATTAAGTCATAATGATTTTATCTAACAATATTACTAAAAAACAAATGAATACATACCATTTGGGATATGGAGACGATTGCGTCTACGTAATGCATCTCTCAACACTCAAGAGTCTGATCCAGATCCGTTCTACCTAGGAAGAATTTAAATAAACTTCATGTTATGATCACATACGGTCAAGATATCATGTTTTCTATTCCGATATCTATGTTGGTTTTCAACAGGAACAATTAGTGAAACATGTGTCCCATCGAGTGCTCCAAATGAATTCTAAGATATTAATTAAGATAGTGTATCCTAAAACAAATAAACATTATAAAAGTATTTTGTTCTGTTAGTTAAGTACCTCAAAGTAACTCCATTTTTCAGTTTTATATTGTTCAAGAGTTCATTCATGCAATCTCAAGAAATCCTTACTTAATCAAAGTACTGCTCGTAACTTTGTGTTGAATTGCCTGCTTATTGTTTCTCCTGAACGAAGGTAGAAGCATTTGATATTCTTATTCTTTAAGTTATGAGCAAAAACATGTAAAAATAATGCCATAATTTCTTTTATTGTGACATTTCACGTAGCCACCAATCCGGCTTTATCATGTAAGAGTCCACACAATCTCCTAAACCCTTGCTTGGTAACATGTAATTGTTCAATACAAGTAGACTCACATTCATTGTACAAATCATTCAGAAAAATTGCCCTCTGTTTCTTTAAACCATATCAAACCTAACATGGTCAAAATTTCATGTAAGGCCTTCAATCTCACATAGCTACACAAAATTCACCTTAGGATCTCACCAAATTTTAATGGTGCTTATTTTATCTTTATATATTATTTGATTGTATAGTTCCAAGGTTTAGGTAGCCTTGAATCCTTAAAGTTTGTTTGTCTTATAGTTAAAGTTTACTCTTTTTTTATAATCTCACTCATTACATCATTGGAGTGTGTCTGAGATTTCTACCACCAATATGAATGTGAATTCAAGTATCCTCAATCTCACCCACTACTCTTAATTAGTGTGATTTAACCCCTTATTTCATCATAATTATGCAAATTTGTGCAAGAAATAACAATCCTGGATTTGTGCGATTAGCATTACTCTTACATCACTTTTGACTCCAAAGGATTAAAATTCAAAAATAGCCTTTATGTTAAAGGTGACTGCAATTCTTGTGGAAGTGGTCTATAGTTGATGCATATATATAGATCGAGAAGGCATATTAAAGATTGACATATAAATGGTTTATAAATAGTCTTATTGAGTAATCAAAGTACTAATCATAGTATTAACTAACCAATCAATCGGATAACATATCCTGATAGTTGTTAACCAATTATTCGAATAGTTGTTAATTAGATATTCAAATATTTAATATCTAGATATTCGTTAACCAGATATCCAGTTAAATATCCACTGAATATATAATTAAATTCGAATATAGATGAAAAAAAAATGAATCAATTTTGCATATACCAACATCTACTTCGTATTTGATCCCTATTAATCCCTACTGTCCAAAATCCTATCCAGCAGTCTAATTCCGAAAAGAAGGGCTATACATCATTGTTTCAAGTAAACAAGAATTAGAAATTGGTGCATCTAGATGCACCAAATCAAGATATGGCATGTATTTTACTAGGCTTTTGAGGGATCTAAAATACACTTGGGAAGAAGGAATATTCCCACTTCATCCCTCCAAATCATTGGGACAAATATGCCCTAATAACACATACGATCATCCTACCCCTATGGTGACCTCACCCTATCAATAGGGATGAGACAACCTTATATGGTGGTCTCTTTCCCAATTACTATTTTAATTTCCAAATGCAAATATTATAATGAATAAATATAACAAATAATTTTATTGATTGTATACCGTTGTATATGTTAAAAACATTTAAACTTTTCAACTATTACATCCCTTATAACTCAAAGAGTATAAAGTATATTTCATTCAAATGGTTACATGAGAGAATTAAAAAACTATTTTAAGTCTTTGATATTAAACACATGACAATATTATACAAATACTTTATTGTTTTCAAACATTAGACATTATGAGTTGCAATTGTTTTGGAAAACCAATTGATGATTTTAATGAGGTGAATGTTGTGAGTATATTCTATTAATTTCAAAATAATATTAGTTTAATAAATGAATCATTGCATCAGTAATACGGTATACCTTTCAAAATTCTTTTAATATTATATTCATTGATATAGAACTGTTACATCAGTTGAAACTTTCAAACCTTATTATTATAATATTAAAAAAGAGTTGTTATGCATTTCAAACATAAAACTTATTTTAATATTATGACCAAACCATTATATGCATTTGATTGAATTCATTTTATTGTTACAAAAGTTTTGAATTTTGAATCATTAAATAACTAATTTTATGAGACCTTATTAACCATCCAACGACTCTAAGATACTTATATATATCAAATGGGTTGTTTTGTGGATTATGAAGTGTGAATTCTTAGTAAAGAAAAAAGTGATTTTGTGGTTGTCATATGTTAAAAAAAATTATGCAACCTTTTTTAGTTTTATTTTCTCTCTAAGCAATTTTGTATGGAAGTGGTGTTATTTGTACTAAGGGAGTGCAAGCTAGGTATGAAATAAAGAAATACGGTGGGCTCGATTGTATCCTGAAGACTGATCGTCTGAACCCTGTTGCACCGAAAGGGAACGATTAACATCTTTAAGAAAGTGACCTCTATACTGCGCCTTTGAACATAGACAATCCTGACAATCCCCTAAAGTTTCCAACAAATGTAGGGTGTTAAATGATTTTAACGTTGAATCCATCAAGATGTATAATAATGGATTGGTTTCATTGAATATAAAAGGTGGGTTAATTCTTCGAGTGGGCATGCACTTTACGAAAAGTATCGAGTAAGTTTTGGTGAGGCTTATGGTTTTAGCTATCTTGACATAGAAATTCTACAATGGTTTTGATTTTTTCCTCTATTTTTCGGATTATTGTGTGAGAGTGATGTTAGTTGTATTTTATAAAGTGCAAGTAAAGTTCAAGAAGAAAAATACCGTAGGCTCGATTGTATCTTAGTGACTTAATGTTTGAACCCTATTGCACTGAGAAGGGATTATCGAAGTCTAGAAAAAAGTGGAGACCATACATATTGTGCTTTTAAGTAGAAACAATCCTTGTGATCATCTCAATTTTCCAACACTTTTATAGCCTAATATCTAAATCAATGTTTTTGATGATTACATAGATTCATTCAAAATTATAGTCTTGCCATGATTTTGCTTGATTCATGTGTACAAATGTTTAGATCTGAGTATACTATTGTCTATAATCTTTTGTTATATTTTTGTTAGTAACAAGCATAATAGACCTAAAAACTTGAAAGGGGAGAGTTACTAGAAATTGAGTCCTGACAGATGACACTTTTAAGCCATCTTTTGTTATATGATCTACCATGTTTTGCTGATCATCTCAATATATTAAGGATACATTAGTAGAAAGACAAATTGATTATTTTTGTTGCATGAGTATGCTCTTAGTTCCTATCATTTTGGAGAGATTTGTATTAAATTATGACAACTTACTTGTTTTGCATGGTTTAATGCAACCATGCTAATTTTGTTTATTTTTTATTTTTTGTTTTTGAAATGACCAATATGTGCATCTCAAATAAATGAGAACTTCAATCAGAAAGATCTAACACGTTCACACTTGGATCAAATTGATTTTGTGTTGAAATAATGCCTCTTAAAAGTGCCCAGATTTCAATTGTTCAAGACAATTGAAACTAGGGATTCGAACCTAAGAATAGCCAAAACCCAGGGATCCGGTTATTCATATAAGAGCTTAAAATTCTACATTCGCCACTTTCTTAGAGACTGCATTTATTTTGAATTTATTAATTTGATTTGAATATATTTGTATCATGTTTGTGTGTGTTAGGAGGTGCAAAGTTTTATTGCTAATAAGACTAGAAACATTGCTCTCAACTGAGGGTTATATTTGGGGCAAAGAGTGAATGAGAAAAAAGAGTGCCATGTAAATGCAATTCTAAGCAGCCATTCACTCCAATTAAATTATCAGCTCCAAGAAACACCTCTTTTACAATTCATTGTGGACTTATATATGCAGCTCAAGGAAGATAATAACCACACCAACTGGATCAATAACATGAGAAGAATAACTCTTATAGAAAATGGACTTTTATGAGTTTTTTTTTCTTCTGATAAATAATTTTTATAAGATAATCCTCACCAAGCAAATAACCTCCCATAACTAGTGATAAATAGACAATCTAGTGATACCATTGAGTCCCCTTCTTCTCACATGGGTGGATAAATCATTGGTTGTACTATGGTGAGGATGAAAAATAAGAGATTATGAGTTTGTGAATGCATTGAACAAACCCAAGATCAAGATATGCATTGACTTTGTTGACATTACCCATTGAGCCAGAAATGATCAAGAGCATTATTAGTTCTCATATAGACCACCTTTGTCAGCTCCTCTTACATCAAATTGTAAATGATGTATATAATATGTATTAGGTGGCATTGTGTTTATCAAAAGATGCTCAAACACCTTGTAAAGGAGTAGCAGTAATATCAAGCCAACACCAAAGCTATAGTAATCCACCTTTGACTAAATTGTTTTTATAGTAAATACCAATAATATAGCATACATAGAACTTGCATATGCAACAAAATTCAGCACTCAATAATTTAACACGATAATAACTATATCAATTGTATTTTTGAAAAACTATATGCAAGTTCTTTAAGTAAACAATTCGGGTTACGACTCTATAACAAAATATAAGAACCTTATGCATACTGTTTTTAGTAAAAGATAATAGAACAAACTTGAACCAAACAAAATTAGAGAAGAAATTCAGTAAAGCAAAGCTTGCAATAGAACTTATCTACAAAATAAGAAAACAAAAGTACTTATGATTTGTAGAAGCCAATGCATGATGAATTCATTGTCCTTAAAGCACATTTGTTGCCTTCCAGTGAGATTCACAAATGCAATAAGGTTATTTGATTCTCCACCTCTAGGATTTAATAGCTTTTGTAGACCCTCACACGGTTTGCATTCCCATATAAAAGCCTCACATTATAACATCTATGGATTTTCAGATATGACAAATGTAAATTAAATTTTAAAGACGAGCTAAAATCAATGGAAGAAAGCCAAAAATTGTACATACCATGTTTGGCTTCCCTCTTCTGTTAGAATCATATTAATTAACTCCATTAAATCGTTAGAGAAAAAATTATTAAAACATGTATACCATATATGGTTTACAACAATTTGTCATGCCTTTCTTGGCTTGGTTTAAGTTTTTTTTTTTTTTTTTTTTGATATAGACTTGATTTAGTTTTGGTGATGTAATACAATAATATTCTCAATATTCAATTTTAAATATTTATACCTAAAATACAACACAAGTCAAATTCTACGTTTTCTTATCCCCTTAGCAGGTTTCATGTAGTGGTATGTGAAAGACCTCTCTTGCAAATGTAGGGAGTCGCATAACACGGGATGCTCACCAGTACAGTACATAAGAAGAGCACAATAGAGATAGGCCAACTGCCCTAACCCCTTGAAGGAAGCTCATTCGACTTTTAGTAACACCTCATTCGACTTTCAGTAAGAAACTTTAAATAGGCCTTGAGCCTACACCCTAGAAAGAATCTCTTTAAATCCAAGTTGATTTTGAACAACTACATGAGTGAAACAATTTCCATAACCTCTTCCTCGTCATCCACAATAGTTAGACAAACCAAATCATGATATATCTTTTGGCAAAAAATTTGCTCCTTTATCTTTGGGCTCCTGTTTTATCCAATCGTGAATTAGCAATAACAAGTAGCACAAGAAGTTAGATAAAATAATTTTTTTTATAATCCTAAAATCTCCTCTTCTTCATTCTTTTCTCACCGTAAAAAACGAGTTCATTGCTTGGCTTGCAATCATTGCATTTTTTTCCAGACTCAATTTTGCTCCTCCAGTTTCTCTTTCATGAATTTGAGATTCTTCAAGAATTGTAGCATGATAGAGAGATGGACCGATTTATAATCCTAAACAGTGAATGCTCAATTTTGCTCCAATTTCTCTTTCAATAGTAGTCTAGGAGACAACACGGGTGTTGTGTTTCGATTAAGCAAAGCTTCACATGGAACAATTGGTTCCGTTCGACTTGGCCAACATCTTATCCTTTCTACCCTCTAAATTCTTCCCCCTCGCTTCTTCTTTAATTAGACCCACTTGTGTAAGTTCTCCTAGTAAATTACCAAAAATTTCACATAATAAATCAAAATCAAATCCTAATGGTTCAAGCTTGGTTCATTCCATCATGTAAACTCATCAGAATCAGGGAACATAACAAAGGCAATAAAAGAGGAACCCACCACCATCATACGAACCCATTAGACTAGTTTTGGGTGGGCTGAGGTACAATAAATTGTAGGATCTTATTAAAACCCTTATTGACCAAGGATTTTAGGGCTTAGTTTTCCTGTCCAATTCTCATAATTTCATGATGACTTCTCTACTGATTTCAGATTAATTGTTCATAACCTCCTCCCTCCTAAACTATCTTAGGGCTTTGAAACAAAAGAGGATACTCTATTTGCTGAATTCTTTCTTCTCCGTTGAAACAAATTGAAAATGCAAGACTCAAAAGGAGATTTTAGTCATAGTGATTCTTTATGATTTCTACTAATCCACTTCTTTATACAAATGCATCCATCGTGTCTAACAAGAAGAATCATGGGTGAGCCCACATGAAGGAAGTCTCTATAGATATCGACCAATCACAAGCTTGCATTCCAAATACGGAGCTTTGTATAACAATAGGGTGGAAACGGTGATAGCGATGACTTTAAAGGAACAACAATGGCTACGAGTGGTGATGATTCTCCTCTTCGTCTATGGATGGATCAGCAAAGGGGGCTATTAGGCGATGGGCAGTGGCAACGATCCGTAAACCTAAGTCTCTCAAACTAAAGGGAAGAAGATCGGGGTATTTTCGGGTTTTACATTTTTTATTTTTTCATACCCATTTTGCCCATCATTTGTGCTATGTGTTTTCACCAAGTCACAACTAGATAAAACAGGCGCAGATAAAGGAGCAAATTATTTGCCCTATCTATTTTAAGAGATCAAATCAAAAAGTTTCTCATAATGAAAGTACTAAATCTTAATTTGCTTTTGAGTGATTTTCTAGTTTAGCAGTAAGCATGAAAGGGTTAAAGAAGAAGATCAATCAAAAGCAACAACATTGAATCCACAAGGAAAACATAAGAAAAACTCAAATTCTTATTCATTAATGTATTCATTCCATTAAAATGACATATTTTTATTTATACCCCAAAAAATAAAATCACTTAAAAAATTAAATGAGTCCAAACTCCACTTAAATCCACTATAAATCGTTATTTATTTGGGCATGACCTTCTAAAGCAAATCTAGACTTTAAAACTCTCAAAAACATTAAGGCCCTGTTTGGCTGCTTTGAATTGAATAGAAAAAAGATAGAAAAGAAAATTACAAAAGAAAAGAAAAGAAAAGAAAAAATTTGTAATTTTCGAACCTTTTTCAATAATTGTTTGGTTGCTACAAAAACTTGAACGTTACAATTTTCATGTGAAAGGGAGGAATTTTAGACAAGAGTTGTGTGAAAATAAAATAGTAGCTGACAAGAAAATAGATAGTTGTGTGAGAAAATTTGAAATCTAAGATTTCTTGTTCTTGAAAACCAAACTATTTGAAAATGATTTTCTCAAGAAAAATTTGCTAAGAATCACGAGAAAACCATCCTTTAATGGCAGCCTAAATAAAAACTTATAAAAACCAGAAAATACTTCAAAAATTACATTCATACTTTGATATGACTTATTTAATCCTTGATTCATGTCGATTGTCCATATTGTAGTGCTTGATGAGTTGATCATAACAAGTACTTATGGGCCTTAGGATGATAACAAGATAAAAATAAAAATAAATTGTGGTTGTTTGCGCAAAGGATCTTCTCCTGTCAGGCTATGAGCTGTCAAGATCCTGTCTAATAAGTGGCAGGAGATGATTGGCGGAAAAAAGTGAATTGCATTTTTCAAAAATTGTAATTTATTTTTTCCCTCGAATAGTGTCCTGCCACCTTTTAGACAGGACCTTAGTGAGTCAAAAGTGGTTGGAGAGGATCGAGTCTAGGTTGTTTGATATTACATCATCTCGTGGTCCTTTTGTTTGACTTCTTACCTTGGCATTCAAGGAACTATGCTACAATCCATTCTACATCTATTTCTCAAATTTAATTTGTTCATGTTGTTAGATTGTAGCTCCATTAATTACCAAATTTCACCCAAGCATTTATGTACTTGCTAACCAAACCTTCATTTAACATTAAGGGTGATTAAATCCAACTCAAACTCGTACATTTGTAGCTATTGCTTCTTTTTTTGGTTAAAAATTAGCATCTATGCTTATTTGAGTTGTGTTTCTTCTTTCTTTCTTTCCGTGCTTTTCAAGACAGTTGAGCTATTGCATAAAAAAAGGAGTAGCAACAACCTGTTGGAAATATTGGCTTGCTGAAATATGTTTGTAACATAAATTACAATTACTTAGTAGATATCAAAACAATAAGAGATAATGTAAAACTTATCGGTTTAAGCAACAAATTGGACTAAGACATGTATATCCTTGAATTTGATTTGCCGCTCTTTTGGATTGATTCCTTAGTACATAAGGTGTTTGTATTAGCCAAGCTTAGGGATTCAATAATCATTCTCTGAAAGTAGCATAGTTTCTTGAAAACTAATAGCACATAGGTATAATCTCTACTCGGTCATATATAAAATACAAGAATACTTGATGTAGAAGGAAAAAGATAATGTAGTAGTGTAAATATCAAAGCATCCCAACTATCACATATATAGAAAAAAGAAAATTTAAAGACTAGAAAATATAAATAGAAAATAGAACATTAAAATTTTAACTCATTACAAATCCATTAGAAACGGTCATAAAACTTAAGACTTAAGAAACAAAGAAAGAAAATAAAAAAACAGAAACCATACACCATACACCATTCACCACCTCATCTCATCATGTCACATCACATCTTGGCCCAATTAGTTGGTCCACGCACGCATAAACATGGTTCTCTATCTCTTTGTCGTGAGCTTAGAACCAGTTGATTATCCGTTGCACATTATGCTGTAGATAAGTAGATTCCAGGTTTTTGAGTTCTATGATTCATGGCTCAGGAACAGCTCTACAATATTATTGGAACGGAGTAATTGATGCTTATCTTAGAGAACCCCCCTCCCCCCAGAGGAATGTGTCACATCTTATCGTACTATTTTTTTGGTACCATACAATCGTTAACATTTTGTTTTTTAATTGTATTTGTTTTGGCTTTGGCTTTGCTTTGAAGTGACTTATCAATAATTATAAGATTTGATTTCTCATGTTCATGCATCCAATGATATCCTAGTATGTGTCCATGATTTTGTTGTCTACCTCCTTCCCACTGTTCCAATGACTTGTATCAATCTTCGACGTGTCTAGAGTGGATATGAGACGACCCATGTTCTAAGCAAAGTGTGGTAAAATTAGATTCTAGTCTCAGTGGCTAGTGAGGGCTCTAGAGAAGGATGATTTTCCTCTCAAATATTTAATAATAAAAAAAAACTACTTATTATACAGTCTTGAAATGGATATATAGACAACTTTTAGGAGCCTCTTGGTACTACATTCATCCATATATGAGACTTAAAATTGACCACGTGTCTTACTTTTGAAAATCGACACATACAATCAAATAATTCCAACCTAAAAGATTGCTTACTACAAGATTAAATGATTTTTGTTACTATCTCCAAAAATAATATATAATTAAATAAATAAAAGATTTTGAAAATCTTCCAAATCCTATGGTGACCATTTGAAATAGACAAAGGATCAGTTCAAGCAAGGTTTCTACAAGCATCCGCAAATAATCTTGCTCAGGCTGCCATGTAGAATAGTAATAAAAAATAATAAAAAAAACAAATCCAAGATATAATTTAGGATTTTGCCTGTCCTTTTATGTTACATGACAGCGAGTTCAAATCATCTCCAGTCTGAATGGACATGTACCACTCCAGTCTCTTCTCACAATGTCTGACAAAAGGTGTAT
>JAOXJP010037085.1:0-16564 GCA_025762735.1 Platanus orientalis
GACCTGGTTCTACATTTATTGCAACTGCAGGAAGAAAAGGAGTCCCAGGTGCACAACCTGGTCCCGTGCTCAACTGGATGCAACGAGTAAGAATTGCTGTAGATGCAGCAAGGGGATTGGAGTATTTGCATGAGAAGGTTCAACCATCTATAATACACCGGGATATCAGATCAAGCAATGTACTTCTATTTGAAGACTTTAAAGCCAAAATTGCAGATTTCAACCTTTCAAACCAGGCTCCTGATATGGCTGCTCGCCTTCATTCAACTCGAGTTTTGGGGACCTTTGGTTATCATGCACCAGAGTAATGCTTCTGACACTCCCATGATATTCATATCTATGTTTTTTTGTAATTAGTTCAACAAGTAGTGTTTTTCATGGTTCCATTCTGCAATTTCTTATTGTATAATATCCTTTCCCACGGCACTGGAAAGGTGGCCAGTGATGTCTTAGTTTTGGGGTTAAGTTGTATACTACTACCTTATAGAGAACTTGGTAATGATTATGTTGAAACCATAGTTGCAGGGAAGCTTGGTACAAGGTGTGAAGCTCGTTTCGGAAGCCAATTCTATTCGGCTTCCTCAAGTAGTGGGTGCAGAGAAGCTTAATAAATGTTGGGAAGTCAGTTCTATTTTGGCTTCCCCATGTAGTGGGGAGCATTTGGGAAGTGTAGTGAAGCAAGTGGTAGAGTGTGGAATAGCAAGTGGAAACATTTAGAGATGTAGTAAACCTATGCTATTGGCATTGAATAAATATTTTCTATGAGCTTCAATATTGATTTCGTAGCCAAAAAAAAAAAAGAAGATTCAGTATGGATTTTATTGTTAATGTTATTTTATTCCAATCCAATATTCAAATCCGAAAAATTCTATACAAGGTCTACTATAGTTTAATTCTAAGATGCTTAGTTATCCACAAAAATCTCAAGTAAGGTAAACATAAGGTATGGCTGGCCATACTAATAACAATATTAGTTACCATAATGGTTTTATGTCATGATTCTTTGTTACTTGCATAGTTTAGCTGTTAGGTTTGTTTATTACTTTATTGTAGTGTAGTTGTACTTATTGGTTGTATACTTATTGTTATTTATTTTCTGTTAGTACTCACTTATTAACCTAATATTTTCATTTCATTTTTAGTCATTTCATAATATTTTTTTTTCTTAATGATCTGAAATTGCTTCCAATTTGCATTATACTTACTTCCCAATTACTTCCTACTCGTTCTTTAGTCGCTTCATAATCATTTCTCACTTCTTATTTCCCAAGGATTTATTGATCCCCGCTTCCCACTTCTCTTTCGCTTCTCACTCTAGTAAGTGGTAACTATGATTATAACATTATGTGACTGTATTATTCTCATTATCCTATATACAGTGGCTGGCACTCAGCTGGTAGTATATTATCACTGGGCTTATGTCATCAATGTTTAATAGATGAAATAGTTGAAATGTTTTTTTCTGGGAATTGCCTGTCTACGAAGTAACTACTGTATTGTACATTCATTCAAATGAAAATCCCTATATCCGAATACCATCCCTTGGGTGGAGTCAATAATATGACATGCGAACAGAGAAACGTTGACAGTAAACTAACCAACTCTCCCAAAACCTTACGGTGTTGGGAGATACACAAACTAATATACTTTAACACCCCCTCTCAGGAAGAACACTGTTCTCTCCTGTGAACACACTTGGGGAGCTACGCGTACACATGCACACAACACTACATCCGGGAAAATACTTCCACTAGGATTCAAACTCACAAGTCACAACCAAATCTGCTCTGATACCATGTTGACAGTAAACTAACCAACTCTCCCAAAACCTTAAGGTGTTGGGAGACACAAATTAATTTACTTCAACAAAAAATGCTACCAAATGTAGGCACTTGCTTTGCAGTGGTTTAATTCATGGTTTGTAGTTTCTTAGATTATCTTGCTCAGTTTTTGGAGAGTGCTTAACTAGGTTTGCCAATATTTTATACCTTATCAGTTAGTAACTAGGATTCCCATGAAGACTTTAGGATGGGCGAATGGAGTGAGCTTGTTGATGAGTGTTTTGGAAGTCACAGAGCTGCTAGGTTTATTTTGTGAAAATTGCCTGAGATCCTTCAGATAGGTATTTTTGAGTGGTTAATACTTAATACAGGTTTTCACATCTTAGCTCCTGCATCAGGGAATGGTCAGATTAAATTGATTTTTCTTCCTCCATTAAAGCAATTATAGAATCAAAATCAGGAAACTGAGCCACAAACTTGAACCTATTCCAATGGCCACTGTCATCCTTGCCATTTAACCTATTTCCATTTCGTTTTCTTGATTCTAACTGGTCAAGCCCCATGCGATGCATCAGGTCTGAAGTAGATATTGATGGACAAATTGATCAATAACCTTGGCTATGAGAAGAGTGTTGGTATTGCTATACCAGCTGATTGTTAGAATTATTGTCTTTATTTATGGAAACATATTTTGGTAAGAGATCAAGTAGAAGATGTCCCCAGATAGATAGTGCAGGCAAATTATAAAGTAATCCCTTTGCTTTTACATGGCTCAGACTACTCTTGCTCCTTGAAGGGACCTGAATCTTTTAGGCTGAGTGATGTGGACATTGTAAAGAGACTCTTGTATGTGCCACCACACAAGAGAGTGAGATACAAGATGTGTTCTATGTGTGGGTTAATTAAGGTATTTTAGGGGCTGGGTATTCATGTAATAAGGCTATTAAAGCCAGGGTTAAATTGAGTTCTTTAGGTCAAGAGTATTTTTATATTAAAGCAAATTTTCTAGGGGTAGTTTAGGAATTTACAGGGTGGTCAATAGCCATAAAGTTTTATCTTTATTTGGGTCTTAAGTCAACATGTGAAGCCCTCCCATATAGCTGGTTGACGACCCTTATTAGTCTAGGTTTTAGTAGTGTTAGTTTTTAGAAAAGTCTTTCATAGCAAGTAATTTAGATATATAGGAGTTTCTAAATTTAGTATTTCTAATTTTCATGAGTTGTACGCCTATTATGTGGAAGTCTCTGTGTGCGAAATAAGGGCAGACTTGCAACTTTTCTGGTTTATGTATATATATAGGGGTAGTGTTGGTATTATACCACATACCCTAATATAAAGAGAAAATAATACATATGTATGTGTGGGAGAACACTCATATGATTTGGTCTCATACAGCTGAACTGCTTCTTCTTCCTTCTCCTGCCTTATCCACTCTCTCTTCCTCTCTTCTCTATTCCTCTCTACCAATTTTTTTGTATTGCAGATTTCAAGTTGGTAGCAGAGCCATTGATCTTGCTGGTTGCTGATGTCAGTGACCCCAGGGCTGATGTCAGCATCTGTATGCCGATGCTAGGGTTTGCACTACTGATGCTACTTCTTGGCATAAAATGATTTATCAAACATTTTCGTGGTATTGGTTGGAAGGTTTGATGATTAGAGCTATTTTGTTTTAGGATTTTCCCTCAAAATTCATAGAAAATCCTTTTTTCGTTATATGCGACCCTACAAAGTAAACAAAAGTTTTTTCGGCTCGTAAGGAATTGGTTGTCCGGTTACACTTGTTTCATTTGATTTGGAGCAGAATTGAGGTTGTGGTGATTGAAATTGTAGGTCATATTTGACGCCCAAGGGTCTTGATCGTGTACCAATTTCTCTTATATCAAATACAGTTTATAATGGATTCTGGGTGGATGCTGGCTATAATATAACCTCTGTATGTGGTGTTTCGACAAGTTTTGTTTATGCAACTTCTTGTATTTAGAGACCTGGCTTTACACAAAAGAGCATAGCGATGTTTTGCTCTAGGTGTGGATGTCTTTGGGCATATCACGTGGGTTCTACTCTCACATGTGATGTGTTGGTGATGTACTCTCACACGTGATGTGTTGATGATGTTTGGCTTGGTGTGATCACTCTTTCCCGATTGTTGGAGTTGGTTGGAGTGTTGTGGCTGTGTAGCCATGTGATCACATAGTGTGTGTGATCTATGAAGATCTATTTTTGCATTGTCTTAATAGTTCTCCCTCTTTTTATCGTGCAACATGTTATAAGGACTAAAGTCGAATCATCTAGTAATACCAATTAGGTGCGCTTGGGGGCACTGTGAATGAGTCCCCAAACACTCTTATAACTACAGTTCATCTTGATGGAACCAATTTTCTTTCTTGGTGCCAATCAGCCAAGTTTTTTATAACAGGGCAAATTAGGATATTTGACCGATGATGCGAAGATGCCAAACACTAAAGATCCATCCTATGCAAAATGGGAAGCTAAGAACGCCATGGTTATGTCTTGGCTCTTGCATTCCATGTAGTCGAATATTGGGAAAAACTACTTATTCATATCTACTAGCAAGGCTATCTAGGATTCAGTTACAAAGACTTGTTCCAAGAGAGGGAATAAGGCTTGTGTCGTGCCCCAAAACCCATACTTGTAAGGCTACGAATTTTGGCACGTGACATTAATCCATTAATATCAATGTCAATCAAATTGTTTATAAATTTTTCACATCTTTCTTTTCATACATATGCAGCGGAATTGCGAAATCAAACCATAATCATTTTATTCCATTTAAATTAAAATCCGCAAACCATAATCTATAAATAAAATCCATAGTCTAACATAATCCCAAATAATACCAAACCATCTCCATAAAACTGAAAATTTAAACTAACCTATAACATCTTTTCAAATAAAACTGAAATAACTGAACTAAACTAAATCAAAATAAGTCTCTAAACAAATACTAAAATAAAATAACATAATGTCTCCATCATCTCCAATCGCTACTAATTTACATCACAGTCTACTCTGTCATTCTCATAATCTGAAAACAACAATGTCAACTCTCTAAGTGTGATTGACTTTGCAAATAAACAGGAACACTACTTAGCATATTGAAACAATTGGGTCAGTGAACACAAATATTTTCATAATCAAAACAGAACGAAGCATACTTTCAAAACAATTATTTTACATATGAAAATAATGTTTTTAATCTAAGATAGAACAAATAATAGGTTAGAATGGAAATCAAGATGCATAACTAAACAAAAACATAATCTGAAGTACAAAACTGAAATGATGAACTAAACAAATAGTAGAACAAACATACATATATGAGATTTGCTGAAACAAATACTTGAATCCTTCCACATAAAATGCAAGATAGATAACATACAATTGAATCATATACCGAGAATCTAACACACATAAAGTACTGCTAAATAAGAAGTAACATAACAAAACATAACGAACCCATCTACAATCCGATGGTAGGATACCACTATCTCACGCCTAGTGGCGAGCATCAAACAAACATCGTCAATTAATGTGACTCGACAAAGAGGGTACTTGATCGTATCTATTTAAACCTGACGAGGAGTTCCATCAAATATGCCTCTTTAATGGCAAAGGGGTCTCATGTCATAGCTAAACATATATTTTCATCAAAACAGATACAAATATAACAGATATCAAAGCAGAACAAAACTAACAATCTTTAATCATTTCTTAACAATGCATTTCTTTGAAACATAACAAAAAACAAAAATCTGATCCACCTAAGCACATAGCTCCACGGATTGGTATAGCAAAGAACTTTAAAACGAGCTTTAAAAATCAAGTTTATTAAAAATCCATTGAAAAATCCTTTAAAAAAGCATGGGATTCTTTAAAACAATTTAAAAACTGATTAAAACAATTTTTTCTTTTGAAAAATGGAGATCAAAATTATCTAAGAACTTGTACGGATCAAAACTGCAAGATAGAACATGAACTTGTGGAAACAGACTTTTCCTCTTTCAAAAAGATGTAAAAGAATCTAAATAAATCTAAACATCAAGTTTCTTAGCAAAACTAGTGATTTAAACGGATCTAAGAACATAATAATTGTTTGAGGTATCCTGCAAGTGTTTAGAAGAAAAATGAGAGGAAGAAGGAGAAGAATAAGAGAATCGTACTTGGCCTTTGTTTCATACGATTAGTATTTATATTAAAGATAATCCAGTACATACTGTATATGGTGTATCAATGGTATAGGTATAGTATACTTCATCCTTATTACATAAATACCCCCTCAATACATAATATAACTCTCTAACACTACCCCTCAAGCTGGTGAGTAGATGTCTATCATTCCCAGCTTGTCAACCAAGTACATGAACTGTGCTTCATGTAGGCCTTTTGTAAACACATCCACAAGTTGATGTTGAGTTTGGATATAAAGAGTACATATGTGCCCCTTTTTTAGATGATCATTGATAAAATGACGATCCACCTCAACATGTTTGGTTCTATCATGTTGCACAGGGTCATGGGTAATGCTTATGGTAGCTTTATTACCGTAGTCAAGACTTATAGGACCTACTACTAGAAGTCCCACTTCTACTAATAACTTCTTTAACCACAATGATTCAAAGATGTCATGGGCCATAGATCAAAATTCAGTCTCTGAGTTAGATCTAGCAACCACTTCTGTTTCTTGCTTCTCCAGGTTACCAAGTTTCCACTAAGAAAGGTACAATATCCGGATGTAGACCTGCGATCTATTATTGAACCAACCCTATTTGCATCGATATACACCTTTACTCGATAGTGTCCATTTTTCTTATATAGTATACCTTTTCTTAGACACCCCTTCAAGTATCTAACAACTCTATATGCTGCTTCTAGGTGATCCTGGGTAGGAGTATGCATGAACTGTCTTATGACGCTCACAGCATAAGTAATGTCTGGACGAGTTACAGACAAGTAAATAAGTTGTCCAACTAGTTTTTGATAACTCCTAGCATCAATCAACCGCACACTGTCATTTTCTTTGAGCCTGTGATTCGCCTCAATAGGCCTGGAACAGGATTTACAACCTATCATTTCTGACTCTTTTAACAGATCCAATACATACTTTCTCTGAGAGAGAATGATACCTTGCTTGGAATTGGCAACTTCTATCTCAAGAAAGTATTTGAGTGATCCCAAATCTTTTATTTCAAACTCTTTTGCTAAGTTACTCTTAAGTCTCGTAATCTCTACGTCATCATTCCCTATAACTACTATATCATCCACGTAGACTATTAGAGCTGTTATCTTTAGGGCTTAACGTTTAACAAAAAGAGTATACTCTGCTTGAGTTTGTTGGTATCCTACCTTCACATTGGCTGTCCTAAACCTTTCAAACCAGATTCGCAGAGACTGCTTTAACCCATACAATGCCTTATTTAGTCTGCAAACTTTTCCTTTACCATTCAGCATAAAGAGTCCAGGTGGTGTAACCATAAATACCTCTTCCTCCATATCCCCAAGTAAAAAAGCTTTTTTCACATCAAACTGCAAAAAGGGCACTCCAGATTTGCGGCCAATGAAATAAGTACCCTTACTGAGTTCATTTTCACCACTAGGGAAAATGTCTCTTGGTAGTCCATACCATATGTTTGAGTATATCCCTTGGCCACTAGTCTCTCCTTGTATCTGTCTATAGTACCATCAAATTTATACTTAACTGTGAACACCCACTTGTAACCCACTAGCTTCTTCCCTTTAGGAAGATCAACTAGCTCCCATGTTTTGTTTCTTTCTAATGCTTCATTTCATCTTTCATTGTATCTCTCCATTTGGGCTGTAGGATAGCCTTAGATACACTGCGAGGAACAGAAATAGAAGACAAGGCAATAGAAAAGTTACGGAAGGATGGTGAGAGTACATGTTATGAGACAAAACTAGATATTGGATGTTTGGTACAAACTCTCACACATTTTCTAAGGGTAATGGGTTGATCCAGATCCAAATTGCCTGAGGTGTGTGCAGGTAAAGGAGAAGAAGGAATGGGAAGATCATTACTTGATTCAGAAATTTGTTCCAAAGTAGATTCTTGGATTGGCTCATGAGAAGTTATGTTTAAGTCTTTTTTTATCCTTGTTTCTTCCTGCGAGTTTAAACTTGTAGTTATTTCTCCCCCTTTCCACCATCACCATTGTTATCAAAATGATAAATAGGAATAGGAACTGGAAGAGGAACCGAGGGGGACAACTCTCCACTCATAGATTTCTCCCCCTTAAGAGATGGCCTACCCGAGGAGTAGAAATGGATGGATTCAAAAAATGTAACATCCCGTGACACAAACTTGCAACGAGTAGAGGGATAATAACACTTGTACCCTTTCTAATAAACTCCATAGCCCAAAAGGACACATTTGAGTGCCTTAGGGTCTAATTTGGAGCGATCAGATTTAGGTACATGAACAGAACAGATACAACCAAATATCTTAAAGGGAAGAGGAACCAAGGAAGTGTTTGGAGACAACACTTCAAGAGGGGACTTGAATGACAGAACACGAGAAGGCATCCTGTTTATGAGGTAGACTGTTGTTTGAATAGTTTCAGACCAAAAGGTGTGAGGTACATTCATAGTGAACATGATTGTCCGAACAACTTTCAGAATGTGTCTATTTTTCCTTTCGGCTACCTCATTTTGTTCGAGAGTACCTGGGCATGTGGTTTAGTGCACAATAGCAGACTCATAAAAAAAAAAAAAGACAAGTCATGAGAAAGGTACTCTCCCCGATAATCAAATCTTAAGACTTGAAGTTTGGTATAAAATTAGGTACATATCATAGCATAAAAAAACATGAATGCGCTACTCACATCACTTTTACTTTTCAACAAATAAAGCCACGTGGCTCTAGAACAATCATCCACAAATGTCACAAAATACTTAAAACTAGACAAAGAGGTAGTAGGAGAGGGACCCCACACATCAGAATGCACAATTGAAAATGGAATTGAACTTTTATTATTCTTACTAACTGGATAAACAAACTTATAATGTTTTGCCAATTGGCAAGGTTCACAAGAAATAACAGGCTTAGAAACAGAAAAATGAGGAAACATCTTCTAAGGACAGAAAAAGATAAGTGACTAAGCTGGCAAAGCCATGTAAACAACTCATCTGATGTGGACAAAGAAATGGTCCTCTTTATTGTAGAGGTAGCTACTAGAGGGTGGGAGTCCAAAATGTATAAACCATCATTTTCATGCCCCAAACCAATTGTCTTTTTTGTCGCCATGTCTTAAAATACATAGTGGGAAGGAAAAAATGTAACACAACAATTAAGATTTTTGGTGAGATGACTAATAGTCAATAAATTCAAGCAAAGTTTAAAACATGAAGAACAGAGGTTAGACTTAAATCTGAGGTGGCAGGGATGTCCCTTTGACCAACAACAGATGAAAAAGAACCATCAACAATTTGGACTTTATTTTTACCAGAACAAACCCGATATGAGTTGAATAACAAGGACATACCATTCATATGATGGGATAGGAGCCCTGAGGTGTGTTAACTGAGGCAGCCAAGGCAGATGCATCTGTACATGAATGTGTAAAGGGCGATGTAGGAGCTGTGGAAGAGTGATCAAGATGAGAAACAAAATGTCGAAAAATTGCAAACTCATCACTAGAAAAAACACCAATATCTGGAGAAGTGGAAGGAGTGGTAGGTAGCTTTGTGGGTGGAGAAGTTACTGAGTGGGCACTAGGTCTTTGGCCACCAAGACAACCACCTTTACCAGTACTGAATCCACCGCGGGGAGAACACCGAGGAGCTAAGTTTGGTGGATGTCCTTGAAGATCTCAACACTGATCTTTGGTATATCTGAAGCAACCACAGTGCTCACGTTTCAGACCGTCTCAATCATCATATGGTCCTCTACCACCATGACCACAACCCATGAAATTGCCACGACCCCCTCTAGATGAACTTGAAACTAGGGCAAATTTCTCTATAGAAGGAGCGGGAGTCATAACTCCACGTCGCTCTTCCTCATGGTGAGTACGAGTATATACATCATTCAACATAAGGGGATGACCCATATTGAAGACTTGTACATTGATTTGCTCATAGTCAGGATTTAGCCCCACTAGAAATTTAAAAGCTTGGATCTCCACGACATGCTTCTAGTAAGCTGTTGCATCCTCTAAACACGATAGACGATTAGTGGTGTAGTGGGCTAATTCGTCCCACATTTTCTTGATAGCTAAGTGGTAGAGTGCAAGCGGCTTGTCCCCTTGTTTAAATTGGGCAATCCGTTGCCTGAGGTCAAATACCTTCATTGTGTGTCCAATTTCAGAATAGGCCTTAGCTAAAAAATCCTAGATTTGATATATTGTTTCCAAAAACAGATAATGGTCACTTATTTCTGGTCTCATCAAACCAAACAATCATCCCATAATCAGTGCATTTTCTGTCTTCCATTTTCTAAACTTTAGATCATCTTTAGGTGGCTTCTTTACTTCACCTGTCAAGTAGTCCTCTTTGTTTCTACCCTAGACATGAATGATCCAGCTTTCATAACTGGACCCACAAGCTTCAAGTATCAGAACTGCTGGTTCGAGTGGGTACATACTTGTTCGTAACTTAGCATCACAAGCATAGGGGGAGAACTCATAGATCTCCTCCGATTCTCAACGAAACTTCGATTAAAGTATCTTGAAACACTCCTATGCAAAAAAAAGACTCTTCCTTTGCAGGACATCTACACGAAGTGCTTTCGTTTGCTTAGAATCTTCAAATCTTAAAAAACGAGGGTTTTTTAGGCTGCAGAAGAAAACCCTTTCGAACAGGCCCTTAGAGGCTTAAATTTATTTATTTTTAATCACCAATATTCTCCATAAATGAGGGCGATCCAGGATCTACCTCCCTTCATCTCTGACACCTTGTCCCCTGCTGACGTCAGCCATTCGAAAGCTGACATCAGCAAAGATCTGACGTTTTCGTCTTCCCCTCTACCTTTAAATCCTTTTTTACTTTCTTGGTCTGGCTCTGATACCAAATTGTTTGAGGTATTATGCAAGTGTTTAGAAGAAAAAGAGAAGAAGAAGAAGAAGAGAATCGTACTTGGCATTTGCCTCATACGGTTGGTATTTGTATTAAAGATAATCCAGTACATACTATGTATGGTGTATCAATGGTATGGGTATAGTATACATCATCCTTATTACATAAATACCCCCTCAATACATAATATAACTCTCCAACATTAATATCAAAGCAAAACAAAGTCAAACGTTCAAGCGGATGCAAAACAGATTTTTCCGTTTCAAAACATTGTTTCTATGAACCTATTAAAAACAAAAACCTTCATGGATCTTAGCAAAACTCAGGAGAAACGATTCTAAGAACCTAAGAACAATCAAAACGATATAGAAGTGTCCAAGTTTATTACAAAATTGATTTCCTATTGCAAAACTTTGTTTCTAAGAACTTAGATCAAGCAAAACCTTCACAAATCTTAGCAAAACGGAGGATGGATGTTTCTAAGAATGTAAGAGGATGCAAAACGATATAAAGTTTCCAAGTTTATTTATCTTTTGATCTAAAAATGAAATCCTAACAAATGATTTACGTTCTTCAAAAATCCCAAAAACTTGCTTTAAACCCCACTTTTTCCCCTTTGTTCTTCCTTCCTCACTTGCTTTAAATGTTTTTGCGTCGAATTTAGGCAAAAAACCACTCTTATATAGACCCTAGAGGTCTTTGAGACCAAATAGGAAACCCCCAAGGTGAAAGAACTCGTAAAATCGAGTTTCTAAAAACAAAAATCAAAATGCGTCCTGTGTTCCAATCAATTAGGGGGGTGCAAAATCGATCGGGCCTTCCTAGCTCGATCAATCGGGGGTCGTCCCAATCGATCTGGCCAGAGCCCTTCGGAAAACTTTTTTTTCTCCTTCAACCTTCACTCACTTAAACACCCATAAATTGTTCATTCGGGATCCGTTTCGTTCGTTGTTTGTTTCGTTGGACTCTAGACTTATGTGCCTTTCCAATGACATAAAGTTTGCTAACAAATTCCTTCTATGTTTTCGCTGGTGTGTCTCTAAAGTTGTGTCAATTTGGAGATCAATACATATGCGTTTAAATTGTTCTAAATGTGTGGAAAACATATATAACATGTGTGTACGGTATCAGTGTGAAATGTGTGCAAAATATATGTGAACATGTGCAGGGTGTTACAGCTTGCCTATATGATTTCCATCAAAAGGTGCCTCAGTTAAGACAAGGGTATCAATCTTTGACTTCTACATATTAAAAGGCAATACATGACTTGTATTGAGAGTTAGAGATGAATTAATAAATTGACGTGTGTTTCGTTTGGGTTTAATCTCCTTTATCGTGTCTTTTTCCTTGGCAAGTTGTGTGGAGCTCTATCCTTAGTTTTTTCTTCCTCTCTTGTTTAATCTTCTTCTTCTTTCTTTCTTCTTCTAGTCTCTTTTATTCTACCTCTTGTCTCTCTTCTTCTAACCCTTATTCTTCTTCTTACTCTATTATATCTTCTTCATTCTGTTGCTATTTTCTTTCTATATCCATGCTTGAATATCATTTAAAGTTGCAAATCCAAGTGCTGAAATCTACAAAACATAAAGGCCATGATTGGGTTTTCTAGATTTACTCTATGCCAAATCGTCCCTTCAAACAAAGGCAATCCATCTTCTGTTATATTAGGATAACTTCTTTAAATTAATCCCATCTTACTTCTGAAAACTCCTTTTAAATTCTTCTATTAAATTTTGTTTATTTGAACCTTCTTAATCCCCATTATTAATTCTTTAAAACAGATTTTTCTGGGTTATTTTTCCATAGAAATCGCCCCTACTAAAGGAGCCCTTTCTTGCTTCTTTAAAGTAGGGTTTTCTTCCCCATTATAAATCCCCCAACTTCTCCCTCAAACTTCTCTCTAAACCCCTTTTGATCTGTTAATTTTCTGCCCCATAAACTACATACTATTGTAGGTTATTCTATTACAAGTGTTACTGCAGACTATTATTTTTATAGTTTTTATATGCTTTTATCTAAATAACCTGAAATTTTGCATGGAGATCACTTATAGACCCATCTAACACCCTGTAAGATTGCAAAACTTTCTTACACATATGCAAGGGTAGTTTGGTAATTTTATCATTCTGCCCTGATTTTCTAGAACCCTTAAATAAATAAAAAAACTACCTTTTTTCCTCTTTTTCTCATCTTTTCCTTTTAAATTCTTATAATTCGATTCCCTATGTCTTTCTCAATTTTCTTCTTAAGTTAAGATTGTTTAGGTGGTCATAACATAAGTTCTTGGTTACAATCTTCTATTAATCTGTCCTTGCTTCCGCTATACAAATTTGGCTCCATATTAGCAGGATATAACGGCCACTAGGTTGCCTTACATCAAGTGGTATCAAAGATCATAATATCCTACATCAAATTTTGGTATCAGAGCCAGGTTGCAACTATGTCCCTCCCTATCCAGCTGTGTTCTTGCGGGTCATTGGCCAAACCCTTGAATATAATTGAGGTTAAAACTAAGTTTATTCTCCCATATAGGATGGTGATCAAAGTTCTGATTAGTGATAAATGCTAGGGGTGGGCAACCCGAGCCCAACTCGAAAAAGTGTGACCCGAGCTTGGCTTAAGGTCTGAACTTTTTTTTAGGGCTAGGTTTGGGCTTACCTCTACCCGAACTTTTACATATATAATATATGTATTATATATAATTTATTAAGTTTTCTAAAATCATCAATATTTCATATCTCAGTTGATAAAAAAACTATTTTGCAAAAGATCTTTGGTTCGACTCCCAGTGAAATCAATGATTTTTTGTAGTAAACAATTCTTAGAATTTAAATATGTAGTTTTCTAAGCTTTTAAAAATTAATAAAATTTTGTAACTTAACAAGTTAGAGCATTACTATATTACATAATAAATCTTAAGTTCGAACCTCAATCTCAATATTAATGTTTTGTGAAAGTCCTGGGCCGACCGAGGCCTGATGAAATCAATAGGACTTGGCTTAGGCCTAAATATTAACAAAATTTCGGGTTTAAGCCTGGCCCATGTCCACCCCTGATAAGTACCATGAAAATCAGATTTCTAGAAGCTTGATTGAGACGATCTTACAGTATGATGTAGATCAACTATATTGTTGGTATTATGAAGAAGGGTTTGTTTTTTAATTCGGACATAGAAGCTATGATGATAGTGCTATTTGCAAAATCAATCCTTTGGAAGACCAGGAAGTGTGTTTGGAAAGGAGTTCTAGCTACAATAAAGAGACATATATCTTGCAAATCTTCATGTATGGTGTATGTTATCAGCTAAAAGCATAGCCACAACAGTCTACTCCCATTGTGCGATCCGTTTTGAAAGAAACTACACAAGAGGAATCTCCCTTCATTAATATTGAAGTTCCTAAGGACGATAAGCCATCATCTTCACCATCTGATTCCAAACCCAAAGTCAAGATTAAACCCAAGATCAAGACTTTGCCAAGATGTGAGAAGATTCCAATTTGATCTAAGACAAGGAAGTGATCCAAGGCAAGAAAAAGACCTAAGCCAAATGGTTCATGTAAGACCTCCCATCTTAGGTCCTCCACATTTAGCACCTATATTATGGACTCCAAAAAAAACCATCTATAAGAAGCTATGAATGAGTTTGGCTACTAAATTCAAGGGCTAATTTCTTCCCACCCCAGGAGAATGATGCGGACATTGTAAAGAGGGTCTTGTATGTGCCACCACACAAGAGAGTGAAAGACAAGATGTGTGCAATGTGTGGGTTAATTAAAGTATTTTAGGGGCTGGGTATTCATGTAATAAGGCTATTCAAGCCAAGGTTAAATTGGGCTCTTTTAGTCTAAGTGTATTTTTGTAATAAGGCAAATTTGCTAAGGGTAGTTTAGGAACTTATAGGGTGGTAGACAGCCATAAAGTTTTGTCTTTATTCCGGTCTTAAGTCAACATGTGGGGACCTCCCATATAGCTGGTCGACAACCCTTATTAGTGTAGGTTTTAGTAGTGTTAATTTTTAGGGAAGTCTTTCATAGCAAGTAGTTATGATATTTTGGAGTTTCTAAATTTAGTATTTCTAATTTTCATGAGTTGTAGGATATGAAACTTGCAAGAATAGATTGAGTCACAAAATATAGAAAAATAAGAAGAAGAAAGAGATAAAGGAAGAGAAAAAAAAAGAGTATTTTCGAGAAAATTCATAATAGAGTTATTCCTTACTCTATATATATATATGTAGAGAGTTGGTATATCCTTGGTGTGGTATACCATCCCATTACATTTAAACAACTAATGTAACCATACTACCTTCAATACATTATATTTCAACACTCCCTCTCAAGTTGGTGAATAGATATCTATCATTCCCAGTTTGTCTACAAAGTATGAAAACTGAACACCACTCAAACCTTTGGTGAACACATATGCAATTTGATACTTGATCTGAACAAAGGAAATACATATGCAACCTAACTTAATATGATCTTTGATGAAATGTCGATCAATCTTCACATGCTTGGTTCGATCATGTTGCATTGGATCATGTGCAATGCTGATGGCAGCTTTGTTATCACAAAATAGATTCATTGGTCCTTTCACTAGAAATCTAAGTTCAACAAATAACATCTTCAGCCATAGTAATTCACATATTCCATTTTTCATAGACCTAAGTTTAGTTTCTGCACTTGACTTAGCCACCACTAATTGTTTTTTGTTATGCCATGTGACAAGATTACCTCAAACATAGGAGTAATAGCCTGAAGTAGACCTCTTGTCTGTAAAGGAACCAGCCAATCCATATTAGTGTATGCGGCTACAACCACTTTGTGATGATCATGTTTCTTAAACAAGACACCTTTCCCAGGATAACCCTTCAAAAACTTTAAAACTCTCTATGTTGCTTCCATATGAGCCTATGTAGGAATATTTATAAATTGACTAATCACACTGACCACATATGCTATGTTTGGTCTGGTTAAAGACAAATAAATAAGACGCCCCATGAGTCTCTGATATCTATCAGCATTAATCAACTTCTCACTATTATCTTCTTTAAGTATGATTTACCTCAATAGGTGTGGCACATGGTTTACAACCTATTATTCATGAGTCCTTTAGCAAGTCTAAAACATATAACAAAGAAAGATCTTTTGTTTAGACCTTGCAACTTCAATTCCAAGGAAATACTTTAGTAACCCAAGATCATTGATTTCAAACTCTCTGGCTAAACTGCTTTTAAGCTGCTTTACTTCCACTTCATCATTACCTGTAACTGCTATATCGTCCACATATACAATAAATGTTGTCATTTTCTGACCTTGTCTCTTCACAAAGAAAGTTTGATCTGTCTGACATTGTTTATATCCAATCTTAATCATGGCTGCGTTGAACCTTTCAAACCAAGCTCTTGGGGACTGTTTTAGCCTGTAAAGAGCCTTCTTCAGCTTACATACTTTTTCTTTTGCACCTGGCACTCGGAAACCAGGTGGTGGATTCATGTAAACTTCTTCTTCCAAATCTCCATATAAGAAAACATTCTTTTTATCAAATTGCAATAAAGGTCATCCTTGATTTACAGCAAGTGAGATTAAGACTCGAACTAAATTCATTTTTTCCATAAGAGCAAAGGTCTCCTAGTGGTTAATGTGAATGTCTGTGTGTATCCCTTAGCAACTAAACGAGCCTTGTACCTATCAACTGAACCATCTGCCTTGTGCTTTACAGTAAATACCCACTTACAC
>JAOXJP010037096.1:0-16564 GCA_025762735.1 Platanus orientalis
TAATGGTTGGATAAGCTTGTGGTTGCTTGCACAGCATCAGCCAAGTATAGATGGGATTGACTTGATTGAAATTTGAAAGAAAAAAAAATTCTGTGGGTTTGTTTCAAGTAATTTTCGGCTGGGTATTTTTTGACCTTCAAAGTGTTTGATAAATTGTTTTAGAGAAGCTTTACAGCCTGTGTTGCATCATGTCCATACCAAAATCAAGTCAAACAGGTAAGGTTTGACCTCTGAAAATAAGGTCAAAAATAATATTAAAAATAGAACTTCTCACTTTTTCTAAAAACTATCATAAGTCTTAAACAAACTAAAATATAAATAATTTTTCTGATGAGCAATGACAAGTTTATTTATTTTTTGAGTAACGAAAAATTTATTAGAAAAATTACATGAAACACAATTTATGGAATGAGAACTCGGACTCTACAGATTAGAAATAATATTCCCTTTAAACATTGAGGGCATCCCTACACCCCCTTTGGCTCAATTGTCAGCAGTTTCATTCTGCAGCCTTGGTACATGGGAAATGAAAACTTTCAAATCCTTCACTAATTCTCTGATCTCATGGATTAAATGAGCTAAGTACCAAGTCCCCAAACTCTAGAGAACATAGTAATCAAGAATCCTAATTAAACAACTACTAAAATTAATGAAAACATGGTCCCAAAGGCCTTTTCTTGGGCTTGTTAGTCTAAATTTGATAGCCTTCAATTATGAAGTTTCCAAGCCCAATATGTTAGCCTTTAGAAAAACAGAGATGGGTTGGTTCATCCCCTGTATCAATCCCCCTTAAAACAACATGATTCATCACAGAAACTGCAACCTTTGAAGGTGTTCAGTACTTTAAAACAGGGTTGAGATAGCTATTTCAAGCACAAGATGCATGACCAACAGCACCTCACCAATTGTAGAAATGGAAAAATAAAATAAAATAAAATAAAAAGAAGAAGAAGAAAGCAAGTTAAACAAAAATATGCTATAAAGAAAGAATTAGAGAAATAGAAGGACGCTGACTGACATTAACACGGAGAATTTCTCCCCTTGAAGTATCTACAGTCAGTTTACTCTCAGTAACAGCATGAAGATAGAGTCCTGCATGGTGAAGTAAAAATCAAATCCATCAAATGCAGCATAGATATCCAAGTTTAGAAAAGAAGCAGAACCCAACCAGAAGATTACAAATAAACAAGTAACACTTGAACTACAATGGATTACAAAGTTTGAAACATGAATTATTCCTAGTAATTAAAAACTATATAAATCAAACTTGTCAGGTACTCAATGCCCTCTTAACGCTTTCACAATAAAGGACATATTCAGAACAATATAACTCCTAATAATTCAATTCATCTACCCTAAGACATTGTAAAGAGGCTCTTGTATATGCCACAACCTAGGAAGCACACAAACACTTCAAAAACCTCAGCGTGCCCGTGTCCGACACGTATCGGACATGGGCAAACCTAGGATTCTTCTACATGGGTGTCCCCAGCGTGTCAGCAAATAAAAAATAATATTTTTTTGGACACGTTGGGGACACATCAAGATACTTTTGGGATATAGCAGCTGTGGAGTTTTTGGTAAAATGACAAGAAAAATGGGTTAATTGAAGAAATACCAAAAAAGAAGGGTATTATAGTAAATAAGGTTGGGTTGCAAAACCAACAAACCCAACATGGCAATAAGAGAGAAGGGAGGAAGAGGAAACATAGCATACACTTCTGGTTTTCTGTTGTCCTCTCCTCGATTTCTATTTTTTTAGGGTCTATCAAACAACCGCACGACCATCTCACAGCTAAGGCTGGACAAGAACAATCCTCCACTGTTAATTGATTCACACTTTCGTTATTTGTTATTTATTTTTTAAACATGAAATATAGCTAAAAATATAAATTGATTAATTAATTAAATGACGTATCCCCGTTGTATCCTCCTTTATCAAGAATTGTCATGTTGTCGTGTCTATATCGTATCGTATCGTACCCTTGTCCCGTGTTAGTGTCTGTGCTTCCTAGGATATTATAGTAAATACAGTTGAGAATGAAATAAGAGGGGAAAGGAAAGGCATTGGGTTGCAAAACCGACACCCCAACCCTGCGATAAGAGAGAATGGTGGAAGAGGAAAAGAGGAGAAGGAATAAAGAGAAAAAGAAGAAGGAAGAGAAAACGCAGTATACGCTTTAGCCTTCAGGTAAGTTAGGGCTTCTTTATTTCTTGGTTATATGATCTTGGATTGAACTTATATTCTTCTTCTTTTCTTTCATTACCACGGTCTTTGATTTGGGAATGAACTTTTCTAGTTTGTTGTTGTCCTCTCCCTCCTTGGTTTTTTTTTAAGTGTCTATCGGACAACCGCATGACTATCTCACAGTTAAGCCTAGCCGATAATGGTCTTCTACTGCTAATTGATTCACACTTCATTACTTGTTATTTATTTTTTTAAACATAAAATTAACAGAAAATATAGCTAAAAATATAAATTAATTAAATGACGTAGCCCTGTTGTATCATATCTTATTTTTTCAAGAATTGTTGTGTTGTCTTATCTAGCATTATATCATACCCGTGTCCCGTGTTAGTGTCCGTGCTTCCTAGGGCCACCCACAAGAGGACAAGGTTCAAGACTTGTACCATGTGATTTAATTATTGTGTTTTAGGGGATTTTGTTCTTTTGTAATAAGGCCAATAGTGTCATGGGTAATTTGGGTTTTTTAGACAAAGGGTATTTTTGTAAATAAGGCAATAATGCCAAGGGTAATTTAGTAATTTTAGTGAGTCAACCAGTCAAAGTGGGGTGTTTCTAGAGTGCTAGTCAAAATTCTCTAGAAAGCCTTAACTTTTTGGTAGTTTTTGTTGTTAGAAAATCAAGGCTTTAGTAGTTTTAAGTTTGAGAAAGTCTAAGTAACAATTTAGCTAGTAGTTTTAAGACTTTCTAATTTGGTTTCTTGCTATTTTCTTGAGTTTGTGAGTCTATATATGGATGTATGTTTTTTAAAGGAGACATGAATTATTAAATCAAAGTTTGGTTTTGTTGGGTTCATCCCAGTTATCCCCTATTTTCCCACGGTGTAACCATGTGGAACCACTAGGGTTCTCCATAATCTTCTTCTCTCTTCTTCTTCATCCATCATCTTCTTCTACCATCTTCTCTATTCTCCCTCCTTCATTCTTATTATTTCTTCAATATTCTCTTCTCCTCTTGCTACCCATCCTTCTACTTCTACCTTCTTGCTGCTACTATCAATACCTCACCATTAGTGAATTAAAGTTGCTGGATTTCAGAGAGAAAAAAGGGCTCTATAGAACCAACCATCAGCTGGATTTTTTGGAGCTTCTTCTAGACCATATCGCACCCCTCGAAATCATGATGAATCGGTGTTGTTTACATATAATACTCTTTTTGAGTGGGCTTCAGTGTGGGTCTCTTTTGATGAGAAGGAATGGTGTGACATTTGGTGTGAGAAGCTGTAATCGTTTTGGTTGTGTGCTATAAGTTTTTTCGCTTTGTATGTTGGTATCACTTGCGCAATGATTCCACTTAGTTGTACCTGTTTCCTTTTGCTTTTCTATTCTAATAAATGATTATCTTTACCTCTCAAAAAAAATTTGTGATCTCCATTAGAATCTCTGCAGAATTCTGTTTCTACTTTCTAGAACTCTATTATCAAACTTCATCGTTCTTCTTTCCAGGATTTTCTGGTTACCATTCCTACAAAAATCGCCCTAGCTATTGGTAGTCTTCTTTTCAGGGTTTTCTTCCCCAATCTTCTCGCCTTCTTCTCCCTCAAACACCTGTTAATTGTCCTCCTTTCTGCTAAAGTTCTAATCTAGAAACATGCCCTGTTTTAGGTTATTCTTTACAAGTAACACTGCAGACTGATATTTTATAGGTTTCCTATACTTTTAGTTATCAAAATACAGTGAAATTTTGCATGGAGATTACTTCTAAACCTATCTGATCACCTGTAAATTCTCTTAAAATGTCGGCACGTCTGCAGGAATATATTGATCTTTCCACCAATCTTCCCAGATTTTCCAGAACCCTAAAATCCAATTCCTTCTACTTTTTCTCCTCTTAACCTTCTAAATTCTTCTAATTCGATTCCCTACTTCTTTTAATTTTCCTCTTAAGTTAAGATTATTTGGGGTGCTTTAAATTCAGTTCTTGGTTCTTTATTTCTGTCCTTACTTCCGCACAATTCTTTTGAGGACATTCACTAGGCTTCCCTACATCATTGTGGTATCGGAGTTTGTCATATCTTGCATCAAAAACTTTTGATTATTTATAGCCTATATGTCTCTTCTTTTCTTCTATATTTTATATTTTCATTGAGTTTTCCCCTTTCTATCCTGTCCTGCCCCCACCCAGCCTGTTTCCTAACCAACCCCATTCATAGGTTGGACCAGGTTCAAGTCAAGATTAGGGTCAATCATGTTGGGTTAGGCCATGGGTAGTTTAGGAATTTTTTTTAATTTCTGGGAGTTAATGTAATAAGGCTTTTTAACCAAGGATATTTTGGGAATTTTAGGGAAAACACATGGCTAGTCGACAGCTTGCTTGGGGGAATTTTATTTAAAAGGTATCAAGTAGGTAGGATGAAGATTTGATCAAGCAACATAAAGCTGTGTGATAGCCTCTTCTAAGGATAGCTTGTATAAGTTTTTTTATCAGAAGTCTTGAGTATTTAGTAGTTTTTCTATTTCTATTTTTGGGGTTTCTAAAATTTTCTGTTTTGAAGTCTATATAAGGAGCTACGAGACTTTTAGTAGGGAAGTTATTGATAAATGAAATAAAGTTTGGGTTTATTTGGTCTCACGGTTGTGGCTATGACTCTTTCTTTAGTGGTTGGTGCCCTAGAGCCCCACCGTTTGGTGCTGATTGGTTCCCCTTCTTTCTCTTCTTCTTCCAACTTCTTATTCTTATTATTATTCTTATTCTTCTTCCCCTCTTTCTTCTTCCTCTTCCTCCCTTTATTCTCTTCTTGCTTCTAGTCTTTCTCCGCTATTGTCCTCTATAGACAAGTGCACAAACCGTGCTAAAGATTGAAACCTAGAAGACTCAAGGATCTGCTAGCATAACAGTCTCTGAACTGCACTTATAAAGCTATCAGCTGCAGGGATTTCTGCGCTGAATTTCTGCTCAAACCACCCCCTCCTAGAGGGGTCCTTTTGGACTTCCTTCTGAAGGTTTTTCTACACCCGCAAGTTAAGTATCTAACACCCAAAATTCCTCTTGATTCCTCTCCATGGATGCTGATTTTCTGCCAACCATAGTTAGCCTCTTTTCTTACTGTTCTGCTGGAAACTAGTAACCAGACCTATTATTTTATAAAAATTCTATACCTAAACTTCTCATATCAGTATGAAATTTTGAAGGATTACTTCTCTATAAACCTTCTTCTAGTCTGTAAAATTTCGTAAAATTCTGACCATTCTATCAAGATTTCAAATTTCCAGAACTCTATTATTGAGAATACCTTGATCTAAGGTGCCACTATCAGTTGATTTTGGGCCCATGCCCACAGGAATCAACAGCCCCATAGGCTGTCCTGCACCTTTTACCAACTAAAAAATAAAAATCCAAAGAGGATCCATGGTTTATAATCGGCTACAAAGCCGGGAATCAAGTCCCAACTTTCATGAGTCACAATCCCCTCACTTTTTTTTCATGACAAAACTTGCCCGAAGTCATTGATTTTTGTGTCATTACAAAAATTATTCAATTAACTTTCCAAGAAGCGCAATATCATGTAAAATAAACCACTTTTAAACAAGCATGGCCAATGAATGGAAGGGCATTAATCTCTTATGGGAATTATTATTCTTTCTTAATTTGAATTTCTAATCAGAATTTGAGGGAAAAAAAAATTTAAGAGTCAAAAAGCCTTTTCAGGAATTTTTTAGATGATTTTTTTTGTGTGTGTATTTTTAAGTCTTTCTATATATGAGTAGGATGTTAAGATTCTTTAAGAGCCAGGTATTAGAAAAGGAGCCCTATATAAGATTCATGGCGATGTTGTAAAAGGAAACGTATTTTGAATAAAGAAGTTTATCTATATTTGGCTTGTAAGTTCCTTAGAAAACTTTTGGGTTGCTAAGATTAGCCCCTCATAGGAGGTTTTTCCTTCAGTTTCTATCTGAGAAACCAAGGCTTCGTCAATGATTGAAATACTTTTCTAACATCTTCAGGGTTAAATTTTCCCACTGCATCACAATCCCAAAAATCTATCCAATAACCAATGATTCTAAGTTTGCAATCTACCACTTATTTTAAAGGGTGGAGATCTACAACCCTATGGCAATTGGTGACCTTCCAATCAGAAGGAATCACAAATAAAAGGGTTGCTCAGAAGTGATAAAGCTATCCCGACGGTTCTGGTAGGCTTTCCAGTAGTTGGTACTTTTGTTTTTCTTTTCCGAGGGAATTAGGTTCAAACAAAAGCTCAATAAGATGAAAGCATGAAAGACTGGAATCATCCTATTTATAGAGAGAGGTTTACTAATAAGGGAAAGCAAGATGAAATGTGAATGGCAAAAGTGTTAAGGTGACGAAATATATGGAGATCATCAACGACTGGGAGATATGACAACCAGTGTTGAGAAGGGCTTTGAATGATTGGGAGTTTCTTTCATTGGATGGTCTCCTTGAGACACTAGAGAGGTTCCAACTAAGGATGGATAAAGATGATAGAAGAGAGTGGAAAGGAGAAACCTCAGGTTTGCTCACAGTTCGATCATGCTACAATATGATAACTCGAAGACAACAGGTAAGCTTCCTTTGTAGGGTGATGTGGGGCATGTGGGAAGCTCCTGATCCAATGAAGTTTCAATTTTTTCTATGGACACAGCATTGGACAAGTTTCAGTCCGTTGATAATTTGCTAAAGCGGGACTTATGTCTACCCAACATGAGATGGGGAGTCAGTTTCACACATTTGATTCATTGTCTCCCTCTTCGCTAACAAAGTATGGAAAGCGGTGATTGAAACTTTTGGTCAAAATTGGGTCTTCCCAGCGGATTTGTGGAGTTTATTGCTTGGGTACACCAGTGTTTTCCAAAAGAGGCAAAGCTTTGTGAAATTTGGTTCCAGCAGTGATATGTTGGTTGTTATGGATGAACAGGAACAGCAGGGAATTTGAAAACTATGATGAACTATCATATAGTCTTCAGAAATCATGGAAAGGTTTTCTGGGGGCTTCTCATTGTAAGAAATGCCAAAATATAGAAAGTAGGGAATCAATAGGGGATTGGAAAAACATCATAGAGAATAGCCAACAGGTTTTTGTGTAGGGAAAGGTTTTTTGTAAAGTCATGGGACTTTTTGTTCTCTGGTTTTAAATGTTTATGAATTCTTGTCCCTTGAAGTAATAGATACGCTTCTTACTTAGCCACACACACACACACACACAAAAAAAAAAAAAAAGAAGAAAAAGAAGAAGAAGAGATGCAATGAGAATGGTTCTGATCCCAAATGCATCTTGACAAGACTGACCGACTCAGCACTGAGCTTACAAGAGGTAGAGTGGAGAAAAGATGAACACATAAAAGGAGTTTAACAAAGTGGACAGCATGTGAGTATTTTATAAGTTATTTCCTTTATAGATAAAGGATATGATATTGGCATTGCTCCCTTGAGACCCTGATTCAGCTAGACATTGGGTACTAAAATTGGATAAATAGGGCTGCATCAAGAAGAAGTTCTCCGAATTCATTGAAAATCTGTTTGATTTCTGGCTGCACCTTCGAGGCCGGCTAATATGGTTAATCACAAACACAAAAGAAAGATCAGACCTTTCGAACATTCCCTTTGTACTACAAACCGCTAATGACAAGCCAATTCATCAACCATTCCTTCCCCATTTTTTGTGCTTAATTTGTTAATGAAACCTTGACATAAATAACTTCTGAAATCCATGTTCTTCAAACTTGTACCAAACAAAACCCAAAACTGATATTTATAGTTTACAAGATTTAATGAGGTCATTAGATATTTGTAATATCACATCAACTCCCATTTAAACTCAAAATTGATATCTAAAAAGCAACCTTCTTTACTGTGATCAATCATAACCTCAGAGAAACATAAAAATAACGAATGAAATACATCAAGAATAAACCAAAGTAGAAGAAGTATCAAAAGAAGAAAAAACTTACTAAACTCGGATAAGAAGAGAAAGAGTATGGCTATGGAAGAGCAAAGCGTGATGAGTCCTCCGGAAAGGGTTCTGCTGTAGAAATCCTCATTGATCTTGGGATAAGCGTCGAGATTCCGGAGCTTGTTGAAAATCTCCATCGCTTCTGTAAAAAGAGTTGATCAGAATCTCCGAAACCCTAGAACCGCGATTAAGAAATCTAAAGTTTTCTTCAATCCCTCGTTCTATACGGCTGGTCTTTTCTTTCCTTCTTTGTTTTTTCCTCTCTCTCTTTTTTTTTTTTTTTTTTTTTTAATTTTCTTACCATCCAGCTGAAACTTCAAAGCTGGAAGCGTCTTCTAGTTCTTGTACAAAGCGAAGACTTCAAAATCCCTCCTTTCTACGGACAGATACGCTACCTACGATTGACACGTGTGCCGGTTAAACTAGTCTTTACCGCTAGCAATTTCTAACGCAACCGGCGTCATGCCCGAATCCAACGGGTTTGACTTGTAGTCGGATGTTCAACCCGCCACGAACCCGATGAAATCATGAGTTTTATTACCTTATGACCCACCAAGCCGGTTGGTTTTTTCTCAAGGAGCTTTGGTTTTAGTTTCCTGTTTACACCCCATTTGGCCGAGGACCGAGCATTATCACTTTTTGCTTTGGAGGGCAGACGTCAACGCATCCATTGTAGAATTGCTGCAATAAGGTTTGAAACTCTGACCGAAAAGTCATGCGTCAATCATTTGGATTTGATTTAGCATGAGAGAGTGCTGGCCCTTCGAGCCTCTTGGAATAATATAAATATGCTAGCAAATGAAAAATATAACCTTAATATTACCACTGGTTAATCCTTTAAAAAAATAAAAAATAGAACCTAATATAAAACCTCAATTTAATAGTGGTGACTCAAGGCTTAAGGCTCCTTTGGAAAAAAAAATAAAAAAAGAAGAATATATATAGGTTTTTCTTTTTATTTGTATTTTTTGGTAGATAGAAAAGAGGTAGATAAAATTAGAAAATAAAAGTTATTTATAAAATGTGAAAATTATTTTAAAAATTATAAGAAGAACAAGAAATAATATTAGAAAGATAATTATTTGACCATATTAGGAAGATGTTAAGAGAGTTAATAAAGAAATTTGGAATAGATAGAATTTAAAATGAGAAAAAACAAAAAAATAAATAAAAACAAAAGAAAATGGAACAAGGGGTTGTCCATGCACAACCAAAAAAAGGGGGGATTGTCCATGTGACACTTGAAAACAACCAAAGAATGATCATTGGAAATATCCACATCGACGACACACACACACATGGGAAATGCTAACATGTCCAACTTCAAGTAAAGATTAGCAATGTGTTCAGTTTATTTAAGACAAGCCTACCCCTATTAATTAATTATTTTTTCCAATGCCCATGCTCTGGTGGCTGAGGCATCTGTCTTCAATAGTGAAGACCCAGGGTCTAATCCCTAGAGGGGGGTGGAGTGAACAGTGCAAAGTGGTGTCACCTACTCAGGATCTCCGTTCTAACTGGCTTAAGCCAGTCATGCTTCTAGTGGCTGCGAGATGAAAGTCCATGTGACTGTACCAAAAAAATAATTAATTATTTTAAAATAAGATGAAGGTACTTTAGTCTCTCTTTTTTCTTCCTTTTATCTATGCCTCCTTGACAACCACACCTTATAAATCTCAAGCAAACTATAACCACATTCTTCTCTCTCTCTCTCTCTCTCTCTTTGACCTTCCAACTTAAGTAATCTTCTACAGTTAGCTGGGATGAGACCTTGTTGCCTAAATTCAGTATTGAGTAGGCAAGATAGTGTCAGTAGCCTTTCCAAACTTTCCCATATGAAAGTAGATTGGCACTCTTTCAAAATGAAGTTTCAAGTGTTGAGCATGGCTGCAGAGGTAGCACTACTGTTGTCTACAGGTTTGGCACTCCAAATCTCTTTGCCTTGATTTTTGCTAAGAATGATCTATGTTTGTTATTAAGAATATGAACGTAAAAGATTTTAACTAGGTTTGATAGATAAGTCCCTAAGGTTACATTACCTTATGTAGGCAAAAGTTCAGGTATGCGAGTGTGCAAATGTTGCATGGGCATGAATTCTAAAGTCGCCTTCGACACTAGCACATAATTAAACAAAAGACTAGAGAAATAGCTTTCAATTTTCTGATCAGTCACCTAAAGTAGGATTAGGTGATTTGGAAGGAGAGGGTTTGTCCCTTAGTGGGTTCTTCTCGCCTCTAGATTAAGGAATTTAAAGTCAAAACACGAAGACTTTGTTCAACCATTGATAGAAAAACAAACATTGTTGTAATAATGCTTCACTCATGTAAATATAGAATGTATAGCATGTATGAAACAAAACATGAGACAATGATGGAATGGTGTCATAAGTTGGCACATTAGTGCTACTAGTGTAACCCAAGATGAAGTTTTTGTAACACGAGATGGTGGAGATGTTATTGTAATCAAAGATGATGGAATGAACATGGGTATGCTTTTGTGGCTTAATGTTACTGTTGTAGTAACCTAGATTGCTGGAGGGGTTGCTTTAATTTGGGATAGTGTTGTTGTTGTTGCTAATATAATCTAAGATAATAGTGGAAATTGTTAGGGTATAATATGTATTGTCAATCCCATTCCAAAATTTATGCAAGTACATGTAGTGTTGTGGTCTGTGTCAAGTGTCTTACATTTATGATTCAATATGTAAATATGTAAAATCATGTAAGTCCAAGGCATGTTTGGGTGAAGCTTCAAGAATATTGGGATGACCACAAGCATAAGAGACTCTAACCACTCAAGAAGAATTCATGAAGTCCCAAGCTCCAATGAATAACAACCTCAAGAAGCCAGCAATGGACTACAATGCCAAATCAAAAGGTAATTGGGTATGAACCCAACCGTAGGTGAAGTTAGAATGGTTTAGAATGACCTACCCAAACCTTGGAAAAGGTCCCACAAAAGTTGGGTCAATGATGGACCCAAATGATGCAAATAAAGTTAAATAAAAAATGATGAAAACAAAGTCATGATCAATCCCCAAGGGGATAATCGATCACGGGCATGATCAATCCCTAATGGAATGATCGATCATGGTCAATGGCAGGTCCATAATGGAATTTCATGAGACCCATGATCTATGTCCATGATCAATAATGCATAGATCATGAATTTCCAGTGGTCCATGATCTAAGTTCATGATCAATCATGCATAGATCATGACCCCTAGATTTTTTTTTTATTTAAAAAAGAGAGAATTGGAGAAAAATAAAAATGTGTTAAAAAGTAAAAATGACCCATAAACTTGAAGCGGCCATAAATTTTGATCTTGATGTCTAAAAAACAGGATTAGAGACCCAAGATTGAAGTCCATGATTGATCACCAAAAATGATGATCAATCATGCATAGAGCATGGGCAGCAAAATGAAGATTTTAGATTTGCGATTTTTAAAATGACTATATATATTTTTCTATTGGATGTTCTTTTGAGCTTAATTTTACACTTTATAAATAGGGGACTAAACCCCAAAGGCTTATTGATATGTGTGAATGATTGTAGAGTTGGATTCTTGAAGAAGAAAGACCTTTATGCTCATATTGAGTAAAACTCCTTTAGTATTCTACCTTGATGTTTTCTCCACAGTCAAATTCATGCCATTGTTGGAAGCATTGGAGAGTTATACACATAGTAAAATAGTGCTCTCATGAAAAGAATTGAGAGTACAATAGTTAAATTAGCTTACAAAGAGGCAACCTGACGCAAAGAAGAAATTCCATAATATCAATTGAAGTTTGTATCCTTCACCAAAGTCACTAGAAGCAGATTCTCGTAACACTTGTTGGAGCCAAGTATAAATTTTCAAGGCATCCATTTGAGTCACTAGAAGGAACACTTCTACCAGTCACTGAGAGCGAACTTACAAGGCGAGTGAATTCTCGTAAAGCTTGAAAGTAAATTTACAGGTTTATTAATTTTTCCTATAATAGTTAGGAAAAACTATTAATAAAAACTAATTAGCTTGGGGGTGAGCCTTTAAGAGTGGTTATAGGCTCGAAGTGCCACACCACTATTAAATCACTTTGTTCATTATGTGATTCTCTTATTGTTTATGACTTTTTATTTGCATCGTTTGATTACTTACTCTCTATATCTTTCATGTAATTTATCTTATGAAAATTTAAGTTACAAAGATAATAAAAAGGTGAAACTATTGGCCCTACTCCTGCTCTGCTATAGGTTACTCTAGTGCATGATGGAGCCTCGTGGTACAATAGTCCTTTGATTAATTTTCTTTCACTTTTCCACTACATAATTCAGTTAAATCTTAAGTAAATTAAAGAGAATTAAAAATTAGACTAAATAGTAGGGGTGACAATTCGTGTTGGCGGGTCGGGTTCATGTCGTGTCGAGGTAGGGGTATAAGACTATTTTGCTCAACCCGAACCTGACCCATTTATTAATCATGTCAAAGCGGGTTAACCTATTTTGACCTGAAACACATTTAGGGTCGATCCTAACCCACTTATTTTTGTGTCGGGTCATGTCAGGTTCACGGGTTATGTGGTAATTTATCTTGATGAGTCGGGTTAGTCGAGTTCGTGTCGTGTCGTGTCAAGGTAAGGGTATAAGACCATTTGGCTCAACCCTAACTCGACCCATTTATTAATCGTGTCAAAGTGGGTTGACCTGTTTTGACCCAAAACACATTTAGGGTCAACCCTAACTCACTTATTTTTGTGTTGGGTCATGTCGGGTTTGCGGGTTATGTGGTAATTTATCTTGACCAGTCGGGTTAGTCGGGTTCGTGTCATGTCAAGGTAAGGGTATAAGACCTTTTGGCTCAACCCTAACCCGACCCATTTATTAATTATGTCAAAGCGGGTTGACCTATTTTGACCCGAAACACATTTAGGGTCAACCCTAACCTGCTTATTTTCATGTTGGGTCGTATCGGGTTCGCGGGTCATGTAAAACATTGCCACCCCTACTAAATAGTTTAATAAACTTGAAGTAAAGGCTAGATCCTATTCACCCCCTGTAGGATCATTGGATATTGATCTTTTGCAATTTCAGAGATGCTTCAATAACCATAGAATGGGGATGGTGGTAGTGTTGTGGTAACTTGGATTGTGGTGGAAAAATGATGGTGGAAGGTGGATGATGATGGGGGAAAGTGGATGAATTGAATGAACTCCCAAGACTATAAATAAGGTTGTGCAAAGGGTTGGGCTAGCCTGACCCCGGTCTGGCTCAGACTACAAATTGACTTGAAAAATCACAGCCCAAGGCTAGACCCAATAGGGGCCCAAGCCTGAGATTAAGCCCGACCATTTGTTAGGGTTGGGTTCGGGCTTACCTAAGCCTAGCTCGAGCCTGACCCAAGGATACACCATCAAATTGCCTACTAGCCATGTTAACCAAATTGTGGGCACCAAAGTTTGACACTCTAGGAATACAGCTAAAAATACATTGATCAAACTTAGAACATTTGACCTAGTCACAAAGATAAATAATTTATAATTATTCAAGGTCAAGGATTATTTTTACTATTAAGATATTTAAGGACATTTTCTGCATCACTCTACATTATGATTTTCTTTACTCTTAAGTCCTTTGCTAGCACCGTTCCATTGAGAATTGCTTTAGATTCTGCCACTTCTAGATCTTTAATGACATCTTTTGTTCCATTGTCCCAATTATAAGTTCTTCCTTATTTTGTGCTTTTGTTCCTAGTCCCATTTGCTTAGTTTCTCTAGAAACTACAACATTTTAATCCACTCTTTTTCAGGAAGCTTCTATTGTAAGTCGTCATTTTGGTTCTCCTCCCTTAAGTCGTGATTACTTTTCTTCTCCCTTTCTAGATTTCGTCATTCCATCATGATCCTAAAGAAAGAAGTAGGATCATATTGAATTGAACATTTTGAAATGATACATCATTCTTGCCGTTCAGATGTTCCAGCATAATATTGCCACATGTTGCTTTATCTTCCTGGCTACTAATTTATCTTGGTAACTAACAGTGATCCCATGCGAATTCGCACGGGCAAGGTAATTAGAATTATATTTCTTTAAAATATTTTACTTAGTAAGGATAATAATATTCAATGTTTAAAAAATCAATGCCATATATATGTATATATATTAAAAAGTATAATTGCATGTGTGTTGAGGTGATAATTTTATATAATAAATATTAAAAATTACAACATATAATATAGAATTGAAATGATTAATTAAGAAATTGCTAACTTCTAACATTTTATAGGTATATATTTTTTGGGTTTTTCAAAAGAAAAGAAAAGAAAAGCATGAAAGGGGTGTCCACGTGGCACTGTCTTGGTTTTCCAGCTAAGGGTATTAATTAGCAATTTATTGATTTTGATCTCTTTGAGTTACCATCCATAGAAAAATGAGATTTTAGGAAGGTGAGGAATGAGACATACAATTACTTGGTTTGGGGTAATATGTTAGACTTATTAGTGTTAACATGGTTTATATTATTCAGTTTCTTCATTGAGATAGACCATGCTCATTTTGAATTTTTTATGCAGAGTACATCACCTACAACATCAAGTGAAATGAACTGAGGAATTTAAACAAATAATAATTAGAATGAAAGAAAAAACAAAAATAAACAATTGTTGGTGTTAAAAATTTATGAGGCTTAAAAGAAGATGAAAAGAAAATGACCCCAAAAATACAAAATATTTAACCTATAACAAAGCATTCATTTCACAACAGGTTGTAGATTAATGGAACGAATTGGTAAAAGAAATGGTTACTTTGAGGTGTGTTTTCGTATGACAGTCTTAATTAATAAAATGCCACATATATTTTCGGTATTAAATGTGAAAATGCTACATTGTTTGTAAATAACATGATTACAAAGGATCTCACGTTAGATTTATCCAATCATTGCATCCATTACTAGATTACACATCTGAACTTGGGTTTACTCTTGGTTTGAAACCACTTAAAAACGGCTCATTTGAACATCCCTAGTTGTTATCACACTTATTACCACTCACGCAAGCACCACACATGAAGATAATATATGCTTAGATAAATTACTTATTAGAAAAAAAGAAATGCAGTCCCACTTGGTTTGATTGGAACTGGCACCCTAAACGGTTTGATAGAAGCTTAAAATTGTAATATGACAAGAACCATAAATAACTGGCAAAACTAGTCAAAACCGGCTGATTTTTTATGAACCCGGTTCTAATAAAACCAACTGATTTTTATTTTTTTAACAAATTAATAAATAAATAATTAGAAATGTGTCTTTCCAAATTCTAATCCCACTTTCCATGAAATGTTTTTATTTTTTGGTATTTTTTTTTACATTATTTGGTATGTCTAAAAATTTAAAACCTGTCACAAGCCTTTTAATGCATTATGAATTGTTTTATTTTTTAGTATTTTATTATATTTTACTTTTGTTTGAAGTAAACCATGGTTAAATCATGTAAACTGATGGTCGAACCCGGTTGGACCTAAACCATGCACATTACCAATTTGATGACCACTCTGGTTCTCAAAACTATGGATAGGCTTTAGGATACGTTATTAACAAGAAGAGGACTTTAGGATAATTTTTTTTTTGGTTTGTAGGAGATGTTTAATATATGATATTTATGAGAGTGAGTGAGGAAGATATAGGGATACATGGCATGTGATATGAGAGAGAGTGAGAAGAAGACTTTTTTTGTGTGAAACATTTCATGGTAGTTATGAGAGAGTGAGAAGATGTAGGGGACATTTATTGGGATTTATGAGAGAAGTTTAACACTTATTTGCTTTTGAATCTATCAATAGTTGCCCAAATCTAATAGGAAACTTAACCAATGGATACTTCTTGGAGGATTGGGATTTATGAGAAGTTTAGCACCTATTTGCTTTTAAATGTATCTATAGTTACGAAATCTAATAGAAAACTTAATCAATAGATACTTATTAGAAGAGAAATTTTAGGTAGGGAGAGAGATGTGTCATGTACCATGGATTGTCTCTTGAGTTTCTAAATTCAATAGGAAATCCAATCAAGAGACAATAGAAGAGTGATTTTAGGTTGAGAAATAATAAGATAAAATGAAGAGATTTTAGGGATAAAGAGGGTGAGTCTACATTTAGAGAATTTTATGTTTTTTTTTTTTGAGAGAGAGATAAGGGTGTTTTGGGAATATTAAAGAACAATATTTTAGATAGTGTCTATGTGGATAAGAGATAAATGGAGCTTGAGGGTACTATTTATATATGAAATTCCCGAAATGGATCCTAGAGGGGGGTGAATAAGATCTTTATAAAATATTTAAAATTTCTTTTAAATAATTTATTCTTTTTAAATAATTTATTCAGCCCCAATTTAATTTACTTAATTTTCTTTTAATCAATATGCAACGGAAATTC
>JAOXJP010037106.1:0-16563 GCA_025762735.1 Platanus orientalis
TTCCTATTCTATCTTGCAGACCACCTATTCCGCCCCTCCTTAATCCTACCATCAATGCATTCGTTAGCTATCAAAGAGCAGTCCAATATTTGTCTCCCCAAAATGAAAGTGTTCTGCAAGTTGGAAATCAACTCCAACATAACCGACTTCAGCCTTAGAGCCAGAACCTTGTACAGCATTTTGTACAATCGACCCACCAAGTTGATCGTGTGGAAATCCTTCAACTCCACTGCCTGTCTTTTTCGGGATCATGCATAAGAAGCTCCCGCTCAAGCTTCTGCCCCATTAATCCTTAGACAGAAAGGCCTCCAATGCTGCAAAGGCATCTCTGCCAACAATATCCCAGCAAACTTTTAAGAACCTTATTAAAAAGCTCTCAGGGCTAGGTTCCTTGTCCTCCAGTAAACTGTTTACTGCAGCCAGTACCTCCTCCATCTTGAAGGGGCGTTCAAGCCATCTTTGCTTCTCCGAGTGGATGGTACCAAATTCTATTCCCTTTATAGTCGAACGCTCCGGAATTGGATTTGAATACAACTCCTTATAGTAGTCTTCCTAGATCTCCCGGATCTTGGTTTCTTTTGCCACCCAGTTCTCATTCACCTTTAACTTCGCTATGGCATTCTCTTTGTTCTGTATGTTCTCTGTCTTGTGAAAAAATTGGTGTTTCTATCTCCATCTTTGAGCCAATCCACTCTAGATTTTTGCCTCTAAGAAAATTTCTCCATTCTTAAAAGCCTACTGTACTTGACTTTAACTTCTCCCCTTTTACATTTATCATCAGTTGAAATTGTGCCCAGTTGGTCCTTCTGCTTGATCTCCATCAGATTGTTCTGACATCTCACCTTCATTTCCTCTTAACCTTCCGAATTCCTCCTTGTTCCACGTCACTAGTCTTCTCTTTAGCATCTTCAGCTTTTGCCCGAAAACAAAGCTAGCAGTCCCTTCAATCTCAAATGATTCTCACCATTCTTTGATCTTCTCAATAAATCCCGGCTCCTCCAACCACATTTGCTCAAATTTGAAGGGACAGGGGCCATATGATCTGTTGATTGTTCGTAGAATAATTGGTAAATGGTTTAAACTTGCATTGGGGAGCACCTCTTGGAAGATGTGGGGGAAATGATCTAACCATTCTGTTGAGAGCAAAAATAGATCGATACGGCTTCTTGCGGGGGGATCCTGCTTGTTGGACCAGGTGAAAGCATCACCTCTTAAAAGTTGTCTTCAATGTACTCATTGAAACGACTCATTTGAGACGAAAAGCATCAGACACCATTCCTTTCAAAGAGGAAATGGACCACATTTAGATCTCTTGCAATACGCCATGGGAGCTGCCAATTTGATCCCACCTTCTCCAATCCTGCCCACATGACTTCTCTGGTCCCTTGATTGTTAGAACCATAAACTCCTAAGAAAGTCTAATAGAAATTGTCTAATGTATTCTTACACTTTATGGAGATGGAGTGATCCCCAACTCGTGATTCAGTAACGTTGATGGTCCTCAAATTCCATGCAACCAGGATTCCACCTGCCCTCTTGGCTGCATTTTTGTGAATGTACTTAAAATGCTTTCTCCCCCACAGATCCCTTGACATCTTCCTGTTGAAATTCTGTAACTTAGTCTCCTGCAAAACAAAAATGTCTACCTTCTGCCGAGATGCTAAGTCCTTCACACAGCCGCTTCTCCTCCCTCCCCAACCCCTTAATGTTCCAAGTAATAATGTTTATCATCATTAACAACGTCATTGTTCCCCCTCCCCTTTCTACCTTTCTTTCCGTTCCCCTTCATTTTTCTTCCCCTCATTGTTGATGCTTGACTCCAAATTTTTGAGTTCCCTGGACTGAGAGCCACCGGAGGAGCTTTTGGTTTTTACTGCAAGTCTACGAGGGCTTCAACTTCTTCTCTCAATTTCTCCGAACAGCTCCTCAGCCTGATGTTCCAGACCTTTAAACGAGACTCCCATTCACTTGATGATCTCTGCAACCCTCCTTATAACCTAGTTCGACGAAGATGGAGGGGGAAGCATGAGAATGGGTTCTGCTTCTGAGACAACTTCTAGATCCTTTTCCGCTTCTTGGAATGGTTCCACCTCCCCTTTTTTTTTTCTTTTCGAAGTGGTGTATACAGCACCTGTCTTGGCATTGGCTTAGAATCCCTGTAAGTGCTTTCCTTGGACATCAAGTCCTCCCACTACACCACTGTCACTAGCCTTCCTTGTCCCTTTCTGTTCAGCACCCCAAACCTTGAGCATTCCGTCTCCTCTGCTTCTTCAGTCCTACTATTAAGGAATTGCTCCTCTTCACTCCCAACTCCTTTCCCCATTTCATCATATTTGGAGCAGCCAGAATCATAGCCCGATCTGACCCATTCGTCGTCGCTGAGTTCCAACACTTTCATGGCCTCTCTCCTTTCCAAATATGCTTTGGTTCATGATTCTCTTTTGAGATTCAGGCCTACCTTCCTTTATCATGATCCCAGTGTTGCATCTCCGCCTGACCGATGTTTGCAATCCCAACTCCTCCTCTTTGGCTACTGCCTTCTTCAACTTAATGCCTTGAGAGTTAGGTCTCTGATTTGTAGGGTTTCAGCGAAGATCCTTCTTTTCCCTAACCAAAACCTATTCCTCTTCGTGGGGTTCAGTGTCCCTTCTGAGCTTCATTGTTTTTGGGCCTTCCGTTTGGGCTCTACTAGAGTCTGGGGCTTCTTTTCGACTTTGGGGAGCCCCTGCCTTGGGCCTGAATTGGCCATGCCTTTTTCCAACCCATTGACAATAGGCCTTCATGATGCAGACAACCATGCAAGACTTGTGTATGTGCCCCCCACATAAGAGGGCTAGATTTAAATTTTCATGTTATGTGGGGTTGATTCCAATTTTATAAGGGGTGAGATTGTATATGTAATAAGGCCATTAGTACCATTAGTATTTTAGGAATGTAGTTGAGGGTATGTGAGTGAAATTAGGTTGAAAATCAAGGCCAAGTGGGGTATTTTACTGCTGGTCGACAGCTAGAGTTCTTGTCTTTTAGTTGATCACCAAAGTCAACAATGGAGCCCACAAAGAGAGCTGGATGAAAGCCCCTATATTCCCTTACTTTGGTAGTTTAGATTTTAGGAAGCTTATATTTTAGCAAGTTTTAGTTTTAGGGAACACTTGGTTAAGTAATAGGCGTTTTAGAATGTTCCTAATTTAGGAAACTTTTGAATTTTAGAAGATTGTGAGCTTATTTAAAGGCTCTCCCTCCCCCCATAATTTTAGTGAAGAAATAATACAAAATTTGTTTGTGAAACTTAGTGTTCCAAGTGTGGGCCATGGGCCTCTTTTTGTCTTCTCCCCTGATGCCACTTGGTTGCCCTTCCATTCTTTCTCTTCTCTTCCTCTTGCTCTAGGTGCAGCCATTAGGCTCTCTCCACTCTTCTATCTTTTCTTCTCGCTTATTATTCTTTTCTAGTTGTCACACTCCTCATCTAATTCTTTTCTTTCCTCTCTCCTTTCTTTCCATCTTTCTTTTCCTTAATCATTATACAACAGACCTTAATGTCTCTATGAGTGGGCTGATTAACCTGGTAAACAGAATTTCTGATTGCTTAGAAGAGGACTTGTGACTATGGTTCCAAAGCTCTCTATGATCTGATTGACACTTTACTTATACAGGTAACTTGATTTTAGATTTTATTCCTAATACATAAACAACAACAACAAACAGCCTTACCCCAACTATTTGGGGTTGGCTACACGAATCCTGTTCCGCCATTCTGCTCTTTTATTGGCCATATCTGCCATTAAATTACAAGCTGCCATGTCCCTCCTTACTACCTCTACCCAGGTCAATTTTGGCCTTCCTCTAGTCCTTCTAGCACCTTCAACTTGTATTGTCTCACTTCGCCTCACTGGTGCAGTCATTGGTCTTCGTTGCACATGCCCAAACCATCTCAATCGACTTTCTCTCATTTTATCACCTATTGGTGCTACCCCTAAACTCCCACGAATGAATTCATTCCTAATTTTATCCTATCTAGTCTTGCCACTCATCCATCTCAACATCCTCATTTCAGCCACACTTATTTTATGTACTTGTTGTTTGTTAGTTGCCCATCTCTACCTTTTTTACCATTCTGCTCAGTACCTCTGATACCATTATGAACAAAAATAGGGACAAAGGATCACCTTGCTTAAGACCCCTTGAACCATTGAAAATTCCAAGAGGACTTTCGTTAATCAATACTGAAAAAGCTGAAAAACTTAGATAGAAAGAGATCCAACTTCTCCATTTGGTCCCAAAACCCATCATCGTCAATAGATAATCCAAGAACCTCTTGTTTCTTATTAGTCAATTTGGGTTTTTTTTTAAGTAGAACTTTTATTTATTTTTAGGAAAGTGAAACTTTTGTCCATCACTTTTCATTAGGCCATATTTTAGGAGGTTAAAACTTGCCCCATTTGTCATATGATTTTGGTGTCATTTTGAAAGTTATTTAGTTACCATTTTAACTAGTCCAAGATTCTGAGAATCCAATGTGATTTGAGGAAGTTATGGTCAAAATACTCTCAGAGTATCACTTTGTGACAGATTTGGGAAGTCTAATTAGAGTGGGGTTTGGAAAACCTAAAATGTAAAAGCTATGTTAACTCCAAGTCTTATTCTTTGTTTTTCTGATTTTTTATGCAGATTTTGTTTTTACAGCCTTTTTTCTCTTAATCCCCAGCTTGTCAAAAGTTTTACTGAAATTCAAGCCTATTTCTTTATAACTGATTGCCCTTTTAAATAAACATTGAACCTACCTTAACCCTTGAAGAGATCACTTTTTTTTTTTTTTGCTGTACCTCAACTTGGTATATAGGCAGTCTTGCATCAGTTTGGTATCAGAGCACCAGATCACTCTCTTTTGGTCCTACATCACCCCTTTTCGTCCCCACTAGAGAACATGCTAAAGTTATACTTTGACATGCATGCCTAACATATAGAGCTATTGTTAAAAGTTAACTCCTGTCCTTCTAACTGATGCAATCTGATAATGTTGGGTGGGCTTTGTAAGCTTTGGGACACCGATGTCATTGAAAGGAAAAACATAAAGTAACAGGGAAGGTCGATTTAAGTAAAACCCTTTTGAATTTCAGCTCTGTTAACCAAAATAAATAGCTAAATAAAATAACTCCTTGTTTCTTTCTTCGTGTTTTCCACTCTAGTCTTTGCCATTAATTATGGTCCATTCCTGTCCACCCTTCCCAGCACCCCCATAATTACGGGACCGACCAACACTGGATAATGACCTTTTTTTCCTGCAATGCACCTACTTCTTATGGTAGTGATGGAGAAAGGAGTTAATAACATCCCAAGTGTCCTCTCCTCATCCCAATAAATAAATTAAATATATATTCAACAGGACATTAGTTCATTGCAACAACAGAATTTTTGTACTAAACCTAAACTACTTTTCTTCAAGATATTGCTTCTGTAGCTGTGTAGGATATGGGCTCTTGGTAGCAACTAATTGTTTTGGATACCCTGCATCTTTGCTGGTAACATGCATAGAATACACCACAATTTTGCAGCACCTAGTTATATTGGATTTGGTTTGCCTCTGTTGCTGTCTAGCATATGGGATCTTGGTAGCAATTAATTGTTTTGGATACCCTACATCTTTTCCTGCTGGTAACATGCATAGAAAACACCACAGTTTGCAGCACCTAGTTATATTGGATTTGGTTTTCACTGAGCTGAGTCTAGGTTTTGTGCTTGATGGACCTAACTCAGCTGTAAGCACGTAATCAGTTATTGTCCATGCACACATCTATTGCCTAAACACATGTAATGAGAAGATTATTGTAGTATAAGGATATACCTATATTGATGCAGGACAGCCAAGTGAAAGGCTGCTAACCTGCAGATTTAATGGGCCCACAAAACTAGGAAAGGTTCCAAATCAGATTTTTTTTTTCTAAAAAAACCAACAACTCTAAAAATTTTATGGTTACCCTAAATAATTCAATTAGGGAAAGTTGGGGAAAGGGATTAAGAATCAAGTTTAAGAAATTTGAGAAAAGATTATAAAGAATAAGGTCAAGAAAGAAAGAGAAGACAAAGGAAAAGGCCAAACTGGCAATTCTGTAATTTCATGGCAGACCCACGAAATTACCAAAATACCCCATGTTCGCACGTTAGAAATTTCTGAAAATTTACAGGGTGATTCTGACCTCCATAAGGAATATTTCTACTAAATTTCAAGTAATTCTGACAAGTCTAGATATATAAAATTATATTAAATTTCAGACTGCAGGTTCTTGAAATTCAAGAAACCAGAATATTAAAGGTAGAAGATCAATTAAGAACTACATGAAATCAAAGAGAAACTTAAAGAAACTTATATAGATGGTAAGTAGACTGATCAAGGAACAAAACCCTGAAATAAAAATCAAGAAAAGACAAGACTAGAAGGGGGCAATTTCTATGGCTAAAGAAACACCAAGATTCAAATTCTTGGATCAAGGAACAACCAAAGGTAAAGAAAGGAAAGGAAAGAGAAGAATAAGATAAAGAAAATACTTGGTTTCTTAAAGAGGAATCCCACCACATCCAAGTCCAGCTCTAGGAATCACACCTAGAGATTCCATGGAGTCCCACCATGGAGCACAAACCAGTCGCAGTTTTGGAGAGAAAACACCAGCTGCGGTTTTCTTTCAAAACTATTATTTCATCCATTGTAGCATAAAAAAATACATAAAGTATATAGGGTTTTATAGCCCATGACTCCCTAACCCTATACAACTCATAATCCAATTCCATCTTTGATTAAAAGTCCCTAATCCTATTCCCTAACAAGTAAAGTCCTATTCTAATTACATTAAAATAGATAATGTTGCTGAAAATAAACTGATCCTAAACATAAACACTAATCCTAATCGCACAAGGACTCACGACATTATCTAAAAGATATACTAAAAGATAACCCTAACATAAAATCTAATTAAACACTTAACTAATAAAGCTCCAAAATGCTCAACACGATCTCTCCTTTTGCTGCACACATATGGGTCCCACCCACATGTCACATGGTTCCAACCTCAGTGAAGATGTCCACATCATATATGGGAAAGATCTAGAACATTGTATGGCCTTCAAGGGAACCCCTATGCTTGTGGTCTATACTATTAATCATTTAATTGCCACTATTTAATTCTTTAATATACAATTACAGCCACCATCATTCAGAGAAATAGGGATTATATTATTTATTTTTTCTATTCAATATTTTAAGGCTGTTTGCTGTTGTTATATTTTAAAAATTGAACTGTAGATTAACCAGGCAAAGGGGCGAGTTGAATAAATCCCTTGGACAATTGGGTCACTCTGTGTCAGTTTTATGACATCAGTGGTATATGTTTGAATACCCAATATATATATCCAGTGGTATATGTTTTGGTATTCTAGACTACAGTTACTAGATCAAGCGAAAGCAAGGTTCAATAAATCCTTGGGAACCGAGAAGCGAGAATAGATTCAGAAGCAACTAGAGAGTGATCAGGAAGCAATCAGGAAACAAGTATTGTGTGATTTGGAAGCAATTTCATAATTAGAAAAATATAATGAAATGAATAGGAAATTAAATGAAATAATACGTTAATAGGTGATACAAACAAGAAGTGAATGACAGTATGTCTATAACCAAGAAGTACAACTGCATTAAGTGAGTACTAATAGGAAGGGAGTAGCAATAAGTTACAGTCAATAAATACTGCTACAATACAATAAAGTCAATAATACCAGTTAAGGGTTGGGATTAGGTACGGAAATCAGTTTTTCCTGATGTATTAGAATGACATCAGGGGGCTGACTCATCAGTGCCAAAAAGTGACATTCACTTTTTGGGGGTGCTTATCACTTTTCAATGCTGATGTGTCCACCCGCTGATGTCATTCTAATACATCAGGAAAAGCTGATTTCCGTACCTAATCCTTTCCCACCAGTTAATCATTGAAAAAAATACAGTGAAGTCAATAAAGTAATAAACAATCTTAAAAAAACTATACTGTGCATGTAACAAATTATCATGACAAGTATTCACAAAAAAATACTTAAGAATCACGTTTAGGTAATATATAGTCATAGAAACAAATATTATTATCTTGTCTGTGTTCAAGTTTGTAAAAGGTTAAAGAACCTACCGTGGATTTTACCTTAAGATTTTGGTAGATAACTAGGTATAAAAGTTTTTCCTTAAACAAACCCAAGGCAATGCAACAATGATGGCAGTAGTGTGGCAATGTTTCTCCTTCTCTTCTCAACTCCTTCAAACTATCACCAGTACAGTGATGACAGTGATGATGTCTCTCCCCATCTCTCATCTTTACACCTACTCTTTTTCAATCCTGATGTTATTCTTGATCTCTCTCGCTAATTTTTTCTCTATTTTTAATTGCAAAGGAATAAGACAAACTTAATTTATGAAGAACAAGATTTTGTTTTTTATACAAACTCTCCTCCTCTCTTTCGCCTTTTTTTGTTGTCAGTAAAGGAAATTTTAATAAAAGGCATGCATGAGAGATACATCCCTAAAAGAGGAAGGATCATTAACTGATAATAATTTAATGCCATTCAAAGATCCACTCATGATACTTCAAACTAGGGGAAAAAAGAGGCAGATCAAACAACCAGCTAAAGAGTAAGAGGAGTTATATCTGACAACGTCCTTGATTCGGTAGCGACTCCCTTGAAAATCCGATGGTTTCTTTCTATTTATACAGTCCGGCATATAGTAGGGACACTTATCCAAATCAACTTTCCCCGAACTGACAGATCCTCAGTGGGAGCTTGACTTCACTCGGTGAGCAGGATGAGGGGAGATTCAGGCAACAGTCCGGCTCTTTTGAAAAACAAGAAGATGAAGTTCAAAACAGCAGACGCAACAGGGCAGTGCTAGAATAAATGGATCATATTATCTTCATTATCGCAGCACATACAGCACCTACTTGGGCCATGAAAATTTCAAGCAACTAAATTATCCACCACAAGGACTTTTCCCCATGAGACTAACCATAGGAAAAATGCTGCTTAAGATGGTGTCTTTGACTTCCAAATGAGGGTCGCAACTTGGAAAAGTTGGTACCCTTCACCAAGGAATGATAGAAAGAGCTCATAGAAAAAACTTCTTTCACATCCCCCACCCAGACATGAGAGTCAGCCTCATCCGAGGGCCCCAAATTAGCCTCTTAAAGCTTGGATAACAACCCAATCGTTGAAGTCCCTTCTTGGATGCAAATCCCAAGCCTGATCTGCTGCAATACAAATTAGGTGATCCTTCACCGAACCATTGGGACACAGTTTGAAAATGTTGGGATGGGCCTTCTCCAAATATCTTTCCGGAAATGGACTTCAGTTCCCCTCCCAACTTTGAAAGCTACCTTTTTCCAAAAAAGAGGCATAACCTACCTTGTTGGAGGTTTAAGCCAAGAACCTATCAATCAATCAAACAAGATGAAAGCAATAATAATTGAAGGACAAATCAATACACAACCACAAGCACACCACAAACACAGGATTTGCATGGAAAACCCCAAGTTGGGAAACACCACGTAGCTACAGAGAAAGCTTCACTATTACGGAAAGATTATAGGAGTTCTCTCACAAACCACAAGTTTCTCTCTTTTTCTTTCATTCTATTACCCTAGACAACCTTAGAGACTTTATATATATCATACAGGTTGAGTTGGGAGTCTGGAGAAGAGTCCCAACTCTCCCACGGACCTTCTAAAAGTGTTCACAAAATTTTTCGTACTCTGGACTGATCCACACAAACTGCAGACCAATCCAGCCCTGACCAAGCCGCCCAAATGTGCAGACCGGTCCATAGCTTACTGGAGTTCTGATCTGTGCGCGCCCGAGAGCCCCAAACCGATCCGGACAAAGTGAGGATCGATTCGACCAGTCCAGTTTTTAAAACCATGCTTTTATGCCCCCAAGTATGGGTGAAAATTGGGAAGTTTTTACCTAGCTTCATTGTGTTGAGTTGAGGCCTTGGGCAACCGGACCCAACCTGGGCCTAAGGGGTTGGTTTGGTTAGTGTTGATTATCTTTTGGGTTTGTGTGGCAAATTGACTGCTCAGTTTGTAGGTTTGGGCTTGGGTTGGCCAGCCCACCTGAGTTGTAACCCTACCAAATGAACTCTTATTTCTTTCTGTAATTATGCTTTCATTCTTTATATTATTGGGGTATCTTTTTCCTTTTTATTTATTGAGATTGATTATTGGTGTAGGTAATATGTGCGGGCAAGGATCTGGCTACAGAGCAAACTGCTGGACGAATGATTAATCTGTTGAGGCAGCTTCAGCAGACCTTACCGCCTTCTACACTGGCATCAACCTGGTCATCTTTGCAACCTCAGCAGCAGCTTGCTTTGCAATCTATACTTTCATCGTAGTTTGTTGATGCTTGGTGGGCTTCTGGTTCCTCTTGGAGAAATTACTGTCCAGTCAGATTGTGTCTATTATATTTTTATTACCCATTCTTTTCCATAATGTATTCCCATCATTTCTTTGGTGTGGAATTTTCTGTCAATGCGGTGTCGTTTTTGTCAGTTGAGGGTGAAAGTTGTGAGGGTGAGAAAAGAAGTTTTTGGTGTAGAATGTGTATATTACATGTGTTATTCGTAGTTCAGTTGTGTCCTGAAGAAGGCAGGGAAAAAAAATGAAAGATGGCTGTTGTGGCGTTGAGAGTTTCTTGTTGGTTGGTGCGCATTGTTGAGGGTTGTCAGTGAGGCAATTCTTGTAGCAGTTTTGGTGCTTTGTTATTTATTCTCTTTTTTTTTTTTTTTTTGTCTTTTTCTGAATGTGATAGACCTTGAAAAGTTATGAACTTACTATAAATGATTCCTTTGAATGTTCATTATCTATTTTTACACTTGCTCTTTCATTGGTATAGTGCAATCAAAATTCGGATGCCTTAAAGAATTTTTGTCCCATAGCGATGTTACTAAAGAACTCATTATTTGAGTTGATGAACATGTAATTTGTTTTTCCTGTGTAAGATGGGTTGCATGAATGAAATGATGCGATAAAAGGTAGAATTGCCAGGGCCTAGGCCATGTATTAAAGTCTATAAGAACGATTGGTATGTTGATATTGTTTAAAGCAGTGAAAGATTAGCATGGTCTATGTCATGGCTAGTAAGTAACTATTGAAGGAATATATTCTTGAGCAACTAAGGAAGAACTCCACATGATGGCATAGATTCAAATTTGCATTAAATATTGAGTTGTAAAATTGTTACAATAATATACTTAGCAAGTTAAGGCGTTGGCTTTAAAAGACTTCTTTTTGCCCATGCCAATGTCCATTCCATGACCCTTTACGTAGCGATAAAAACATTTCATCAATGTAACAATTAAGCCTGTTTGGCATCCACATGTAATGTAATCATTTCATCTGAGTTTCTCAAGGCATTTGTAGCCATGAGGTGATGGTTTGCAGTGGTCTCATTCAAATATTACTGATTTGTTAACGACAATTTTTTTTTTGTAGGAAGTAACGTATTAAAAAACCGAAAAAACATACATCATGAGAGATGCCCAGAGCAACAGAAGCTAGCACTAAAACTACTAGCTGAAAACCGAAAAACTAAAGGACCCAATCAAATATCTAAGATCTGAATGGAGGTGCTTTCCCAGACTGGGCATGAAACAACCACCTATAAAGTTTTATAAGAATGCAATCTAGAATTTTGCGAGGCTCCTTTGCTACATCGTCAAAAACTCATTTGTTGCGCTCCTCCCAAATGGCTCCACAAATTGCTGTAGGTATCAAAAGCCCCATCTCTTTACCCAACCTGATCCCCATGGTAGTAGCTTGCCTCGGCCAGCAATAGAGTAATTCTCTAATCGAACTAGGCTGGGCTCAAACCACTCTGAATAATTTGGCAATAAAATAAACCTAAAATTGGGCAACCCAAGAACAATGCAAGAAAATATAGCCTGCTGATGTTCCACCCCCCTTGCATAAGCAACACCAGTTGGGAAGAACCAACAATCTTTTGCTTAAATTGTCCAACGTCAAGATCCTGTGCCACCACAATTCCCACAATAAGAAGGAGCATTTTGATTGCATATGCAATTGCCAGACACACTCCCTTGGGAACAGGTATTGACTAGATGAACTAAGGGCCTCACACATCAACTTGATTGTGAAGCCTTTCTCTTCTTCCGAACACTACACCATCTCGTCTTGTCGATCCGCATCTCGAAGACAGTACCTATCCAGTAACTCCATTAAACGCCCCATCTCCTCTACCTCCCAATCATTGAGATTCCTTTTAGGTTTGATGTACTAAGAGTATAGAACTAAAGATCTAACCATATGATCTTTTATTGTTCCCCATTTACATTCTGTTAGGTTGTAGCAAAACGGGAAAAGATTAGCTAATGAGTTCCTCTCGCACCAAGGGTCATGCTAGAACCGAACCCTCTCCCCTTTGTTGACTCTGAATCTGACATACCGGGAAAAAACAATCTTTCCCTTTACAAATATTGACCCAAACCCCACATCCTCTAGATCCCTCTAAGTTGCCAGTAGTCCAACCTAAAGGAGTCTCTCCATACTTAGCCACTACAAACCTCCTCCATGTAACATTTCTTTCTACCCCATATCTCCACACCCATTTATTCAGGAGAGCTCTATTAGTTACCTCCAAAGGACGGATGCCCAACCCTCCTTTGGACACAGGTTTATACACTTCTTTCCATCCAACCCAGTGAATCTTCCTCTTTTCCTTGATGAATCCCACAAAAAGTCCCACATCATTTTTTCTAGCTTATTAATCATCATTTTAGGAGCCTGAAATAATGATAAACAATGGATTGACATACTTGCAAGAACACTTTTAATCATTACCACCTTACCCCCTTTTGACAATTAATGCATTTTCCAGCTTGATAGTTTTTTGCCCATGCTTTCAATAACTGAGTTCCAAGAGGATGAAGATGATGACTTTGCCCCCAAAGGAAGTCCCAGGTAAGTGGTCGGTAAGAGTTCAACTCTACAACTGAGGATGTCGGCTAGATTCCTTATATTAGAGATGTTCCTTACCGGGCTTAAGGTAGATTTGCTCCAATTCACCTTTTATCTCGTTGCCGTTTCCATGATCAACAAAATGCATCTCATGTTTTGTAATCCATCCACATCCACCTTCACCATAAATAGAGAATTATCTACAAACTAGATAAACAGAACCACCTCCCCTCAACAGGAACCCTTGAAGGAGTTCCACTGCTTCCGCTCTGGCCACCATTCTACTTAAGAGATCTGCCACCATGATGAAAATATACGGCGAAAATGGGTTGCCTTATCTAAGACCCCTACTTCCTTTGAAAAAGCCTTTAGGACTGTCATTCACCATGATTGAAAATGATGGAGAGGTCAAGCAGATCTTCATCCAATTTCTCCATTTCAACCCAAAGCTCATTTATTCTAAAACCCAATCAACATATCCTCAGTTAGAGAGCAACTAAACGCATCTCCAAAAATTCTCTCCACCCCCTTCAATTTTTTTTCTTTTATACCATTTCTCTTACCCCCTCCCTTTTTTAAAATACCCCTCCCTCCCCCTCTCTTCCACACCCCCACCCCCCGCCCCTTCTTCATCTCCCACCGTCACCAGTAGCGGTCTTTCCTGCTGCAACCCACCCCTCTCTCTCTCTCTCTCTCTCTCTCTCTCTTGTGCGTATTTGGACCTACAGGTCTGAACAAAGTAATCCAAAAGAAAAAAAATGAAAAAACGAAAGAGGAAGAGGAAGGAGGAGGAGAGGGAGGGAGAGAGGGAGAGGGAGGGGTATTTTAGGTAAGGGAGGGGGTAAAGGAAAGGGTATAAAAGAAAATAAAAATAAGGAGCAGGGTGGAGAGAATTTTTGGAGGTGTGTTCAGTCTCTCCCCTAATGTTATGAAGCACAAATCGGTACAAATCTAAATGAGTTCATTACAAACCATCTCATTATGACTACAAAAGCCTTAAGAAATTCAAATGAAATGACTACATTAAAGGTGGCTGCCAAACGCAGCCCAAATATTGAGTTGTAAAATTGTTACAATAATATACTTAGCAAGTCAAGGCATTGGCTTTAAAAAAGTTCTTTGTGCCCATGCCAATGGCCATTCCATTGACCTTCACATAGCGATAAAAAAGTTTCATCAATGTAACAAGTGACCAGGCACCATCGAATATGTACAAGAGGGAATGTAGCCTGGGCCAGTATTGAGGATGTGTATTAAAGATGCATTTGGAGTCATATCCTCAAAAAATGTATGGGTTCCACCTCCTTTGTGTCTTGGAGTACCGGTAGAGCACCAAAAATGTGGACTAGAGGATATGAATCCTCCTGGAATGATGCCAATAAATAGGCACATTGCTTACAAAGACAAATTATGGTTCTTTACCAAAAAAAATTACGAATTATGGTTCATCATATAGGTGCTACAATTTTTTTCCCGGGAATCTAAACCTTAATCAATAGGATTTTTTTTTAGAAATTTCATAGATCATTTATACAGATAAAAAAAATACCATAGGGGAGGGAGGAGAATAAACCTTAAAAAGGGTCAATTAATCTAGAATTTTTTTTTTTGGATGAATGTTAATCTAGATTTTTGCACAGGAACTGGGCGTGCTTGAATAGTCATGGTCATGGAGGCCCTTTTTTTCTAAAATAATAATAACTGGAATGAGAGACCCATATTAAGGTCAAATAGAAATGGTCCCAAAGCTTATGCTTATAATCAAACCATAGTGAAAGAGACATTTAACCTTTTTTTGTATTTAAGTCCACACACGGACCAACAAGAACCACCCCCCATTCAATATTATAGTTGATATTATAATAGTGAGACAAAGAAAGGATGATGAACAAGAAGGTTGGTGATGTGAGCCTTGTGAGGGGTTCTAACCAACGCAGCGTGCACGATAAGATACTCGTCTCTGTTATCTACCCTCAAACCCTATGTTAGAGTCCATTCCAGTGGATAACTGGCGTGCCTCCACGTGGCAGACCTTCGTGCCTTCACGATTTTTCTGGTTTGAGTTGACCAAGTGAAAGAGAGGACAAATACTAAGACCCACCAAGCCTAGCTGGATAAAAGGAATACATGTAAGATGGAGGAGATTACATAGACCTGTGTCATATTTTTTTGTTTTTTGTTTTATGAGAATGCCCTTGTGTTTATTGAAATGACTTGCATGTTCTCCCTTGATTTGGTATGGTATTGATATTACCTGTGCTAATTACTGAAAATTGGATAAACCTGTGGAACCCATTAAATCATCTTTCTTTTGTGTGTGTGTGTGAATCTGTCGATTGGTGGATCGTGGCGATTTCCACAATTCTTGTTTGATGAGGCAAATGCAATTTATCACTCTGCCTATGTCCATTTGAGAGAATGGTTATAATTATAATTCACTTAACCACTCTTAAATTAATAATTTTGATAAAGTAATGGGTAAAAAAGAGATTTTTTTCAAAGTTGAACAAAGTAGAAGACATGCCTGGCATAAAGAAATTTATGGGAGACAATGAACAATAAAATAAGAGGGAAAAGCTCCACAAAATAGCAATCACAGAAAAACACCTCAGTATGAATTTATTTAACTGCCTATAGGGAACTCAGTCATCTTTAAAATGCATAAATTCCAGCAAACAAAAAGACGAGAAGATGAGGACGAGCTCTCCACTACCCTGAGAGCTAGAGTAGCTCCTCCTTTGTTTAAATCAAACCCATCTCTCTTTTTTTTCTCAATCAACTTCTCTTGCACAGATTTTCAATGGAACTCCAATTGCAACAAAAACAACAGCAACATCAACAAAGAGAAATTTCTGTTAGTAAAGGAAACAAATTCAAGGGGAGAGGTAAGACCAGTAGCAACAACAAATATGTTGGGGTGAGACAAAGGCCTTCTGGGAGATGGGTAGCAGAGATCAAGGATACAACACAAAAGATAAGGATGTGGCTTGGCACATTCGAGACTGCAGAAGAAGCTGCTCGAGCATATGATGAGGCTGCCTGCCTGCTTCGGGGATCCAATACTCGCACCAACTTCATCACCCATGTCTCCTCCAATTCTCCTCTTGCTTCGCGAATTCGCGATCTCCTTAATCACAAAAAAGGTGTAAAACAACACCCTGTCCAAACCTCCTCTGCCCCCTCCAACACCACCACCACCACCACCACCACCAAAACCACTCCTTGTAACAGCATAAGTACTACTAGTAGTAGTAGTGATGGTTGTGTCTTTTATGGAAAGAAAAAAGAGACACAGCTATTTGATGATGCATATAGACCAGATTTGAGCAATTGTAGCAAGGAACTCGATTTGGGTTCTTCTCAGTCCGACCTCTCATGGGTATATGGAGCTGCATTTGATCGGTTTCCATTTACCCAAGATGGATTGGATCTATCAAAAAATGTTGGCTTGCCAGAGATGCCCGAATCAGACATTACAGAATTCGAAAGAATCAAAGTAGAAAGACAGATATCTGCATCACTCTATGCCATGAACGGGGTGCATGAGTACTTGGACACTGTTCATGAT
>JAOXJP010037127.1:0-16563 GCA_025762735.1 Platanus orientalis
CCCCGGAGACCCTTATATGGGTTGGTTAGACGTAGCCCCGTAGACCCCTATGTGGGTTACCCCTTGTGGGTCCAAAGACCATTTTCATGGATTGCCCCTCGTGGGCCCGTAGACTCCTTTGTGGGTTAATAGCTTCAAGTACCCAATCACAGGGTCACATTAATAGGTGAAGATGACCCTAGTGGCTCAATATATGTTATACGATATGATTGTGTCGGAGACCCATATGTGGGTTATGTGATTTGGTTTGTCGGAGACTCTTACATGAGTTATGTGATTTGTTTACCGGAGACCCTCACATGAGTTATATGTCATGGATTTGTTAGACTTTATATGTCTTATTTACATTAGGCCTTATTATGTGGTAGAGACCCCTTTATGAGTTAACATGTGACATGTAGTACTCAACATGAAGTATATAGCACCTAGCATGTACGTATAGTACTTGGTATGTGGCATATGCAAGATTCAATTTAGTTCACTTTGGACTCTCTTGTGGTTATCTTGTAACATGTGTATACTCATTTTATAGTAGGGATACATGTTTAGTAAATGTGATGTACTCTCATTCCTACTTTGATTTCTAGTTTATCTTGATTCTTTCTATTTGCTATTGTGATTATCTTTGGCTTCCTTTAGTGTTGTATAAACTGCATACCTTCTCACTAAGCCCATCAAACTTACCCCAATTGGCACCACCCACAGATGTATAGGCGCACAGGTTGGACTGCGCCTTAGAAGAAGAGATGAGGAAGAGGCTTTCAAGCCCAATGATGTTATAGTTCATTTCAGTTTTAGTTACTTTAACAGTGATATAGTACTTTGTTTGTTTGAGATGGGCCCCTTAATGGGCAAGGATTGTATATACTTTATGGGCAGGTGTAGACCCCCTTTTATTTTGAATGGATATGAGATACTTTTGGATGGTCATGATGTCATTTCTATTTCCGCTGCATAGGATTTTAGTTACCATTGTTATTCTATTCCACTGCGATGTAATTATTATTTCAAATGGATGTGAAATGATAATGAAATAAATTTATATGGAAAATGATATGTAAAGAAGCAAGAGGGTTGATGACACATTTCGAGTTCGTTGATCTCTCCGCAGTGAGAAACGGATTCGGGGCGGGTCATTCCCGTGTCACAGATCCGAACCCGGCCCACTTCTCAGCCAGTGGATTTGGGTCGTGATAAAAACTCCTTCAGAGTTTCCATAAAAAAGAAAGAGAAAACTCATTCAAAGAAGAAAGGCACTAGTCTATGGGAACGGTAACAATAACCTGAGACTTATAAGTTTCTTTGCTTTCTCTAGATTGAACATCGGTGAAGGAGAGAGATCGATTTTAATTTCTAGGTCTCTCTCTATGAAAGAGACTGAACCCCATCAATGGAAGGGCTCGATTTTAATTTCTATGAATTAAAGATTTTCTTTTTAATTTATGTTATTCTCTTGGTTGGATTGAGAATTACTTGTTAATGGCATGTCCTTTAGAATGTTCAGGTTAACATTTAAATTCCTTGATGTACTGTAATGTATTAACGATAGTTTTTTTATGTGGATTGAGAAAGTTTAGCTAAGGTGCTTTGTCCTTTGATTATATGTTGCCTTGGAAATGAGTTTCATTTTCTTTTTTGGGTTTATCTTTCTTAGCATTTCTTTTCTCAATCAATTGGTGCGCGCAAACAAACTAATGCCTTGACCCCTTTAGTGTAACCCAACTATATCCCTGCTACTTTACAATTCCTCTCTATTTCATCATCCCTCTTATTTGTGAGACATCATTCCATCCCGGCTGCTTTACTTCTAAATTAGAATGCACTCTACAAGCATTTAGCAAAGTTAGCTTTTCTTTCATTGGCATGTTCTTGATGAACTCCTCTGCCTCCTCCAATTTCCCAAATCAACCCAAGATATCCACCAGACATGTATAGTGCTTAAGCTTCACTTTGATAGATGTATCTCAACTCAATAGTTCAAAAACTCTCCCCTTATCTAACAATCTGGTATGGCTATAACCATTAAGCAATACAACATATGTGATCTCATCAAGTTGTACATTTGAATGTAGCATTTGGTCAAAGAACTCAAGGGCCCACGTGCCATGCCCATGTTGTGATTTTCAATGAGAATATCTATATATGTTTAATAAGAATATCTATATGAGTTTTTTTTTAAATTAATTTTCTCATCTTGTTTAATTGAACAATCAATTATGAATAATGTTGAACCAAACATGATTCTGATTATGGATTCTCATAATCACATTTTAAAAGCATAATATCCAAACGAGATTTTGATTTTCAAAATCATTTTTCATAATCTAATTATAAGAATCCATAATCATAATCAATGATCAATTTTGAGAAACCGAACCAAACGAATCGTAAGACTTTTAAAGGCTTAGTAATGATTCTTATTTAAAAACCTAATTCATGTGAAGCTTTTGCAAAAGTCTTGAAGGGTTCTAAGTCTGCACAGTCAAATATTTGTGAGATTCATTCCACGATCAATCCCAAAGTTTTTTCTTGTAATATCAACAAGGGATTGTGTTGTTCAGGGTTTTCGTAATTTGGAGAAACCCAAATGCTTTAAGGGATAAAAGGCTTCAAAGAGTTTTACGTCAATCTACAACTCTCAATTAAGAAAAAATGTTGTTCACATAGTAAGATTAGCCTACTAAAGAGGCATCATTTGAAAAGATAAGTATCTTCATCAACTTCATACTTTATATTGTTTGAGATTCTGCCAGAGACATTGGGAGCACTTGATATCTTCTATTAGAGACATTGAAAGAACTTGATACCTTCATCGGAAACACTAAAGGTGCAAAACACATTCATCGGAACCACCGAACATGATGTACTTGCAGAGACATTGGGAGCACATTGGGAGCACTTGATATCTTCTATTAGAGACATCGAAAGAACTTGATACCTTCATCGGAGACACTGAAGGTGCAAAACACATTCATCGGAGCCACCGAACATGATGTACTTGTAGAGACATTGGGAGCACTTGATATCTTCTATTAGAGACATCGAAAGAACTTGATACCTTCATCGGAAACACTGAAGGTGCAAAACACATTCATCGGAGCCACCGAACATGATGTACTTGCAAGGTGATTGCTCAATCGCTGGAACTATGAGTTGTTTAAGGTTTATTATTAATTTTCTTTTTAATAGTTTGTACTCGGCCTAATATGGCCACATAAGATCTAAATCGGTTATGAGTAACTGCTTAATTCTTCAAAATAACAACTTCAACCTAATAAAGGTCTTGATTTGGTCTCAGAGGATGTTGATCTTTCCACCTAACAATCTTTTCCTAAAAAAGAACATTTGAAAGAGCATCAAAATAAGTGATGAAGCTAATCAACCTTTCAAACAAACACCTTCTGATCTACCAAAAAAAATAGCTCAAGATTTTTCAGAATCTATTTGATCCTTCAACCCAACATTCTCTTCATTGCTCCAAATACTTCCAACCTTTTTTCCATCATCCAATCCACCTAGAAGATCCTTGAACTTGGCCTTTGAAGATGTGGCTCTACCTTGTGATCCTCCAACATCCTTGTCTTAATTCTAAGGAACTTACTATATAGAATCTGATATTTTGATGTAGAAAACAACATTGTAGTAGTGCTCTTTGTTTCCTTTCATTAATCAATTCTACGCTCATGTTAATGGTTCCTAGGGGCAGAGCCAAGATTTGCTGGTAGGGGGGCAAGTAAAAAATGTATAAATATACTAAAGAGTATACCATTAAACAATCATTTACAACCATATACCATTTGTTTATAAAAGAGAATTACTCACTAAAAATCCATATATAATTATAGTGACAATTGTTCACAATGAAACCTCATGTTCTGAAAGCGTTGGATGATCTTCTTATTATTAATGCTATTAAAAACATCATTCTCAGTATAAGTGATTAAACAACCATTCATCCATCATCTCCCATGTATACCCTTAACTTAACACAATTAATAAATGGTTCATGTTCAAGTTGACCCATATAATTGTATACCCTTAACTCGACACGACTCCCAATCCACCAGCAATAATTTCTATGACTACTTCCATGTCTTGCACAGAGGATTTGTCCTCATCCATGGGTTTGTCATCTCTAGTTTGAATGGATTGATATTGTGCCAATACCAACTAGTACATATCATGCCGGTACCAATCAATGGGAATGATGCATGAAGAAGGTTGTATTGACCGAGTTCACATTTAACTGGACAAATACCACACTAGTCTCTACTAAGGATATGACCAATGCCTCATAAAGGGTACATTGTAATAAATACTACTTTTTTTATAAAGTAATAAATACTACTTATAAACTGTGTATTTATCGTAATACCCTCCTTTGACCCGTATGTATTAACCAAACACCTTTGTTAGGCCACATTTCATGCACTAACTGTTAGAAATATGTGTCCTAACAAAGTCATTCACATAAAAAGTAAGCATGATTAATTAATTATTTAATTATTAATTATTAATATTCTATCATCACATGAATTTGTTTCTTTATATGGGTAATTATTTGATCTCATGAGATGAGATAGGTGGTCCTTAGGTAATATAATAGGATATCAGACACATTGGAAAGTGTGGAGAGATTTGATTATCCAGTTCTTGTAGACCTAAAAGTTTATAACTATGGGTGATGCTAGACACATCACTTATAGGGCTGTTACATGTAGAGTTGTCATATGATGGAGTGATGTAATCTTAATTACTAGAGTGAGACTCTAACCTCACATGTGGGTGCATTATATAAATGCATTAAAGGGATCCATTATGAACACACTTAGTAAAACATCACTATTAGGATAAGTGTTGTTCATATTTACAAACGCGTCCTTAGACCTGAGGGGTTTGTATTTCTCTAAGTTATTCTATTAGTTATTTTGAACTACCAACCAGTGATGGCTAATTAGAAGCTATATCATGAATAGTTTGGATAGCTTATATGATACTTAAGAGGATGTAAATTCCCAACAAGGAATCAACTGCCCTTAAGTGGGAGAATATTCAATTTATGAGATATATGATTTGGTTGGATAAGAAAATCTGGTACTAGTGGTTTTGATAAAGAGTTTGTCAAATGATTTCAAAATTAATTTATTATGTACATAAATTTATTTTGAAAAGGATTTTGTCAAATAAATGTTTTTAAATATCCAATTGATTTATTAAGTTCATAATGATAATGTTCTAATGACCAAAGGGGTTAAACATTGATTATTTTATCATCCTGAAGGTCATTAAGGAATATTGTATAGTGGAATGACATATTTGTAAAGAAACTGTCTAGAAGGGACTCATTATTATTTTCTTATCTTTAGGAGTTCAATTGCAACATGTAACAGGGATTAGTGCAATTATTGGTGTCCCAATTTATAATTCATAAAAGATAGAGTGTCTTTAATGTAGTTTAATTTAATTAAGGATACCGGGCCCTACGGCTTAAGGATAAGAATCCCATAAGGATCCCACAGCCCCTAAGGTTACTTTGACTTCTTAAATACTCTATAAATATAGCTACCCATGGTTAGGATGAGTCCTGTAAATTTTCTAAAGTTGGGAGAAGCGTAGAGAATTGTAGAGCAGGTGTGGATGCTTTGGAGATCGGGCCGGATCATCGTCTTGTATCCGGTTTAGTGTTTGAGGTATTTTTCTTAATCTTCCTTGATTAAATCGTAGGATTTTATATGGTGATCATGAGAGAAATAATGTTCATGATCTGTAGTTTTATGAAAATTAGTCAAAAATTAATTTTTTTCAAAGAATAGAAACAACACCCCGATGGTAGGACCACTCGTCATTGATTATTCTCAATGACAAGACCACTTGGTACATTATATTAATCCTCAATGGTTGGACCACTCGTCATTAATTATTCCTAATGATAGGACCACTTGGTACATTGTGTTCATCCCCAATGGTAGGACCACTCGTCGTTGCTTTATTTCAATAATAATTACACTACACATGTTTTCAAATCATTCATGATCTCCAGACATGGTTCATTTGAGCATTTACATCCAAATTTATACCATACACTTGCTAATATGATTAAAAACATATGATACATCAACTGATCATTCTCCAACATACTCAATAAGAAATCATGAAATTTTGTGTATTATTATACTTCCAAACATTATACAATTAATACACCTAATATGAGTGAGAGTTCCAATAATAATCCTATCACACATGCTTTTTTAACCATCCATAATCTCAAATCATTACTCCATTTAATCATTCCCTAACAATCTCTAAGCAATTTATATGCTACCATGAGCGATTGTCATTCTAACAAAGGTCAACATGCATCATAATCATTTCCTACATATGTTTTCAATCAATTTCTTCATTCATACACTAATATGTCAATAAATGATTAACTTCAATTCAAGTATTCATGCTTTTCATGATAAGTTAAGATTTAACACCCATTTACTATGTTATTGAGAACTAACAATTTATAGAATCCCAGCTTATAAGTATTCAAAATTCATGGGATTCAACATCTTATAAAACACACACACACACACACACACACACACACACACACATATATATATATATTATGTAAAACTACATATATTAAAAAGCCAAATTAAGGAGTTTTAAGATCTTAGCAAGAAATAGGAAGATCTCATCATAAATCACAATAATAAATAAGGATTTCTATGATCATAATATGAGGCTTTACAACATGTGAGAAAATTTTCATACAAACAATTATATACAAATACAAGACATCTAAGAACCTAGATGACAAACAAAAATAATGCAAATCTTGTATAATTACTTAATAACTCCTTAATCCCTTCAATAATGAGATCTTCAAGTAGGACTTCCTTTCCCTTGAACCACTTTCTTTTCCTTAGATTAAACCATAGACTTATTATTAAAATCCACAAACCAACAAAAAAATTACAAGAAAAATAATAAACAAACCAAAATCTAAGCATTATAGGCTCTCCTTGCTATTGGAAAAGAAGTTCTCCTTTTTCCCCAAACTCTTAAAGTTCATCTCTCTCTCTCTCTCTAATTTTCCCTCTTCTCTTTATCCTTTTTTTTTTTTTATACTTCTAAACCTAAACTAGGCTAATTTAGGGTTATATACATGTCATAGTTAGTTTAACCCTTGAGGTAAAACTCCCCTAAAAAATCGTATATTTCCCCCTAAATTTTGGAACCTCAAGCCTTTGGTCCGATATACAAGCCCTCGCAGTCACCCACTGTGAACCCTCGCGCGAGCGTGCGAGAGCTCGACTTGTGCAACCTTGAAAACTATGTTTGTGGAATTGGACCCACAAGCCCTCATCCCAATTGGTGAGCCCTCGGACTCCCTAGATTTTTTTCCAACATATACCCGCCATGGAAAAGCGGCCATAACTTTCAGTAGAAAACTTTAATTCACTCACCATTTGTTAAATTGGAAAGTAAACTCTTAATCTTTCTAATGATGTGTGGTTTACACTCTAATTATTTTGGGATTGGTATTGTCGCGCTCCAAAACTCATACCTGTAAGGCTATAAATTTTGACCCATGACATTAATCTATTCATATCAATTTCATTCAAATTTGCTTATAAATTTTTCGCATCTTTTTTTTCTTCATACATACGCAAAAAAATTTACATAAACAAATCATAAGCATTCCATTTCATTTAAAATGTAAAAACCATAATCCATTAATAAAATCCATAGTTTGACATAGTCTGAATAACAATAACAATCCCTCTGCATAAAACTAAAAATCAAACTAACTTATGACATCTCTTCAAATAAAACTGAATCATTGAACTAAAATGAATCAAATGTGTTTCTAAACAAATACTAAAATTAAATAACATACCGTCTCATGTCTAAAAATAAACTAAACTAAATCTCTATCATCACTCTCTCTAGAATCTAGGCTATGGATCTATCCTGTCATCCTCATCATCCGAAAACAACAGTGTCAACTCTAGAAGCATGACTGATTTTGCAAATAAATGGGAAAATCACTGATGTATTGAAATCATTGGGTTAGTGAACATGAATATTTTCATAATCAAAACATAACTAAATATGCTTTCAAAATAATTACTAAACATAACTTACATACTAAAATAATGTTTATAATCTAAGATAGAATAAATAACAGATCAAAATGAAAATCAAGACACATAATTGAACAAAAACATAATCTAAAATACAGAACTTAACATATAGCGAAACATATATGTATGTATGAAACCTGCTGAAACAAATATTTGGATCCTCCCACATGTACTGCAAGCTAGATAACAGATAACTGAATCATATACCAGAAATCTAATATACATAATGTGCTGCAAGATAACAGGTAACAGAATAAAACAAAATGAACTCATCTACAATCCGATGGTATAATACCACTATCTCATGCCTAGTGGTGAACATCAAACACACATCGTTAATTAATGTAACCCAACAAAAAAGGTACCTAATCACATCTATTTAAACTTGATGAGGGGCTGCATCAAAATTCCTCTTTGATAAGGGGTCTCATGTCATCACTAAACATATAATCACATCAAAACACACACATTCTTAATAAAAACTGATAGTTATCAAAACTGTACACAACAAATCTTTTAAACATTCTTTAATCATTCAAATAAATAATGCATATCTTTAAGACAAAACATAAATCAAAGAATTAGACCCACTTAAGCACATAGCTATACGGATTGGGATAACAAAAATCAATTAAAATAAGCTTTAAAAAACATGTTTACTCAAAATCATTTAAAAAAAGATGGGATTCTTTCAAAACAAGTGTAAACTAATTAGAACAATATATATTTTTTTGAAAAACAGAGATTAAAATCATCTAAGAACCAATATTGATTAAAACCCCAATGATAGAACATGAACTTGCTTGAAAACATAATTTTTCTCTTTAAAAAACATGTGAAAAAATTCAAATAAATAAAAAATATCTTATTTCTTTGTAAAATGAGTAAATAAACAAATCTAAGAACCTAAAATCAATGTTAAAATAATGCAAAGTGTTCAAGCTATTTGCAAACGGATTTCTCCTTATTCTAAGAACTACAAAACCAAAATAAGTTTTTAACTTCATGATTTCTTTCAAAAATGAGATTCAAAGTATCATATGATCCCAAGAACAATCAAAATGATGTAGAAGTGTCCAAGTTGCTTACCTTTTGGTTTAAAAATGAAACTAAATCGAAGCTTTACATTCCTTCTTCAAAATCTCTTCAAAACCTGGCTTTCTCTTTAGTTTTTTCTTTTTCTTGCTCCTTGATTCATCTTTAGGATTTTTGTGTCGAATTAGGTTGAGTTCTGACACTTATATAAATTTCTAAACAAAGTAAAAACCTTCCTCAAGTTGAAAACAAAAGTTTCAAATTTGAAAATCTGATTCCTGTTGCGATTTGAGCGCTCTAAGACACATTTGAGTGCTTGGACTTGCATAGTCCCATTTTCCCAAATGTAGTATAGATTTGAGTGCTCGAATCTATGTTCAAGCGCTCTAACATCTCATTCGAGAGCTCGGAAGTCCCAAAATTCCCAGATTTTCTTGGTTTTGATACTTTAGACTAAAACACTCATAACTTTCTTTAAGGAACTTCAATTCACCCACCATTTATTGCATTTGAAACTAGACTTTATGGCCTTTCCAATGACATTATTTTCTCACTAATTCTTTCAACATTTTTATTGGTGTATCTCTAAATTTGTCCAAGTTTACAGGTCATTACATATGCATTTAAATCATTCTAAGTGTGTGCGAAACATGTGCAAAACATACATGTGTGCATAATATGTGTGAATATATGCACAATGTTACAAGTACAGGTTTCCTTTGAAGTTACCTCAAAATGCTTTTAGGACAAATTCTGAATTTTTCAATTTCATGACTTGTCTTTGTTTCCTCTTTTATGATTCATCCAATTGGGTTCCAAACACCGTAAGGAACTTTCTAAAGTATATAAAATGATATTTTTACCCCTATACATGGTTATTTACATTTTTTCCTTCATGAGTATGTGGGGTGTTATATTACTAGTTTACTTATAGCCACTAGGACAGTAAGGCGAATGTGTTCCCCGAATCTATAAGGAAGGGCAATACCGCTCAGATAGACTACGCACACACCTGCTAAAAATACTCGAGGTTCAATGTCATGGTAGATTTTGATGTTATCTTTAGACCATGGGGTCTTGGCATTACTCCCAAATGGGATTACTTTCATTTGGATCCTCGATAAAACAATTTACTCAGGCACCATAAGAATCCTTGTCATTGTTTAAGCACACAAAAATCTCTATCAGTCTTCTAATAACATCCATAAGCATAAAAATCACTTTGTTGTTGAGAATAAAAATTAATTGTATAACTCTCCCTCGAAGGGTAGCTTAGAAACATCAATCAACTCACACAAGGTGATTCTCAATTCACCGTATTGACATAAGTAGGTGTTAATATCAAAACATCATCTAGATATGGCTTTAATGAGCATGGAAATATGTTTCTTAAAGTGGCCCATGACGCAAGTGATAGCTTCAGTCATGTTAGCCGCCTCAATTGAATTTCCCACTATGAGCCTCAAAATCTCTTATCAACCCCATGTGAGTAGATATTGTGAGTCAAAGTATGCAGATTGGTAATTTTAGACTCGGGAAGTGGGATACCCTCCACTACAGAGGGGATCAAAGTGTTTCTGTCAGTATGATATGTCACACAGGTAAGATTGGTTCCAACATTTCTTGTCCTTGACAATGTAATCTAACGGACTTGTAGCATGAGAGTGACATTCGGGGAAAATTTTGTGTTGAAAAGACTCAAACTACATACGCAGTGCTGTTTCTAATGGCCATACATGTCACACACCAAACCCGAACTTGGATAATTAGTTGTAAGAGCCACGGATTTGGACCGTGGCATTAAGACAATCCATATCTTAGCTATAGTAATTTATGGTCTTCTCTTTTTTTTTTCTTTTATTATTACCTCACCTTACATTGTCACATGTTGTGACCATCCTTTACATATACATATGCAACATAAATTAATACATTCTTTATAGTTCAATTTTTTTCCATCAAGTACTTATGCAGCGAAAATAACATCTATAATCCATCTAATAAATGCAGTAGAATTTCACAATTTATATAACTATTATCAATCTCATTCCATTTCTATACTATCCATGCATAACATATCTAAAATGTAACAAGTCTTGGTATACTAAACCATGTAAAAAAGAAGTATCTTGATATGAACTATCTACTACATCCCATCAATGTTCAAAATATGTCTACAATGGACTGAATATCATATACAATCATGAATAACCAAAAGTATCAACGAAAACAAAATAATGAATTAATGGGTCTGAAGGCCACCCTAGTGTTGTCATCCTCCTTTCGTGTACAGATATTCCCTGTCTAAAAAAATGGGTATGGATGGGTGAGTCCATGACTTGTAAGGAATACTGTAAAATGTACTCAAAACGGAAATAGAATAATACATAAACTATAATTGTAGATTTATATGAGCAATGTCTGTATAAGCTTAAAGAAAGAGACAATGAACAGAACAGTATTGTATCATAGGTGATTCCATCATTCAAATTTAAGATGCATGCAAGCTTCTACTAAGATTTAGATGTCAAAAGATCATAGGTCTATATGAAGGCATGTTGGTCTAATTTTATAATACAATCGATTTGATCATCTTCTTAACCACGTAGAATTCAGATATTAACAATTCTGATATATATCAATTATAGATTACCCGAAAGTACCAAATCAATCATAACGAACTTTAGTTAACCCAAAGGTGTCACACCCCGAATACCAATAAGACCATGAATTTCGGCACATGACATTAACTCCTTCATTCATTCATTTATATTATGTATATTTTCTTATAAATTTTTTGCTCATTCAATTTCATTCATATGAAATGAAATTGCATATCATAAACTCTTAACTGTTCATATATCAAAAATCATCCTATAATAAAATTTCAATAGACCAAAAAATAATTCATAAACATGTCCTAATATTTCCATTTCAATAAACTAATAGTCTGACATATATTTAACCATTATTTAAAAATCAAATATCAAGTCTAAACTGAAATCCACAAACTTATTACATTTATTTTAAATAAAGTGAAATAAAATATTGAACTAAAATAAAATAAAGTCTCAATGTCTCATAACATAAATCAAAACTTCTAACTCTTAAATCCTCATCATCTGTGGTGCGAAATTTGGGTTGAGTTTGACAAACTCAGTGGGTAACAATAAACTAAAGAATGATGGATCAAGACTTTGCATGAATCAAAACAAAACAGATAGTTAAATAACTTTTGACAATATATGGAGCTGAACAATTAATCATATAGAAACATATACACATATACTGAATTGAAAATAATTTAGAAGACATAGCATATAGATGGTCTAAACATAACAAACAAGAGGATATAACTAAACTGAACACAACTAGACACGTGAAATAAATACATAAGCGAATACATATAACAATCTCATAAGCCAATACAGATAACAATTACATCATTTAATTTTCGGTGATAAGATCCACATGATTCACCAATTTTATCTTCGGTGAGAAGAGCCAAATGATTCACCAATTTTACCTTCTGTGACAAGAACCACATGATTCACCAATTTTATCTTCAGTGACAAAAGCCACATGATTGATCAATTTTATCTCCGATGAGAAGAGCCACATGATAACCATTTATAATCCATGGTAAAGAGACACTCACACCATAAGCCATTTGTGTTGAGCATCATCAACGTTTCTCTTTTGATGATAAAATGGTGGCTTATAACACAACTATAACATAAAACCATCAACAATAATCAAGAGCAATAATAGGAGCAATACAAACATAAGTAAACTCATAGCACTTTAAATCATAGATGTTTGATCCTCCTAAGCACAAATCTATGGAATAATCAAACTTATAATATAATCATGTAGAACATATCACATTTAGATCATCAATCAATCATATAAACATATACAGTTCTTATAAAACAAGAGAATAGTCTCTACAATCCTATGGAACCAAATACCAATACTAGAAGTACCTGTGTTCATAAAAACAGAAAATCCCTCTTTAAAATCAATGATTTCAGAACTTTAAATCGGATTAAAACTTGTAGCAAAACAATCCCTAACATGTAGAGCATGAATTGAAAATAATGTAAAACCTTAGGATTTTACAAAACAAATCCTGGTACTTTTTGTTCTTGAAAAACTTCAAAAAACTCTTTTTAAAAATCTTTATTCTTTGCTTTAAATCCTTTCAATAACTAGAGTATATCTTTTCAAAACATGAGGAAGACACTTCTATGAACCTAATAGACTGAAAAAAGAAATTGGTTTAATGTCCCCTACCTCTTTACTGATGAAGAATCGTTCCTAGGCTTTTGTTTTTTAGGAAGGATCTGGACTTGTGCTAAAACCTAGCCTTTTCTTTTCAAAATCCTTACTTTTGCAAAACTTTTTTAAAAGATCCTTAATTATGAGTTTCTATGTTTTTATAGGTCTAAATAGAAACCCTAATCCCCAATTTCGTGTTTAGGTAGGTCTTTGGTGAAAAAATTCATAAAATCTCTAAAAAAATCATAATTTTCGTGGTTGTACAGAATTTTTCACTTTTATGACGTCATCCCGCCCATAATATTTTTAGCATAGACACTTGGTGGGAAAACGGTCATAACTCTCTATAAAATTTGGATTCACTCGCTATTTTTTTTGTTAGAAACTAGACTTTAAGACCTTTCCAATGCCATAAAGTACATCCACCAATTCGTCTTATGTTTTTTATTGGTGTATTTTTAAAGTTATTATAAAATCTACTAACTTGAACCACACTAAGTGGCATAAACACCTGGTTGAATAATTGTCATAACTTCTTCTAGGAAACTCATTTCACTCACCGTTTATGACATTGGAAAGTAAACTCATAGATCTTTCCAATGATATATGACTTGTAAGATGATTCATATGGGATTGATATAGATTTATTTATGAAGTTATCCGATTGTCTAGGATAGCTTCAGAACTTTTCATGTCCTTGACTTTTTTTTACCTTATTTTTCCTTGCTTAGTAAATTGTCTTTAACTTTTTTGTTTGGTGTCCGTTTCGCTCACCCTTTGTTTTGTTGAACTCTATGTTTCTACGCCTATCCAATGCTATAGGGTTTTCTCACAGTTTCTTTCTATATTTTTGTTAGTGTCTCTCTAAAGTTGTGTTTTATTTACAAAATAGTATGCGTGAATCTAAATAGTTCTAAGTGTGTACAAAACATATATATGGTGTGTGTACATTGTAATTATGACACATGTGCATGATATGTGTCAACATGTGCAGGGTATTGCAAAACGGGTGTCAAACAGTCGATGATCGTGGCCTATCTTTACTCGGTAGGACTTTAATCAAAACAATGACAGATATCAAAATACTTGAATGGGTGTTAATCAATACAATGTATATTTGAAGTTACCCAAGTGGGTATCTGTGGGCCTCGGTTTTCTCATGACGGGTAAATCCCTTTAAAAGAGACTTACCTATCGTAAGAAAATCCCACACTGATTTGGAGTCACCATCATCCTTTTTAAAGATGTCAATGGACATCAATTTTAAAAACAAAGTAAAGTTTTATAAAATAAATGATTTAAAATGTTTGACTCCACACTTAAACCGGTTGATTCCTAGAGATTCCTAGGTAAGTTGTTCATTTATAAGTTGAAGAAGGTGTTAGGCATCCCACCTCATCCGCTTTTGTGGTTCCCTACTTTAAATCCGTTATAGTCTAATAGTCAACTTAGTTTATTGTTTATTCATCTCACCTATTGCATTTTGTCTCATTTTATTGAGATTAAGGAGGGAATCCATATGCTATTTCTACTGAAATTTTAGCAGCATAACGACTGTAATATGGACCCCCTGGGGATGAATAGTGATCCCCATGTTACTTCTTCAATAACCTAATAGTCCATATATCAATAAAAACACTCCAAATATATCATACATCTACAACATCGTCACTGTCCACCCGACAGGTCCGTATCTATCTTTCTCAACATCACATGAATTCATATATAGATAAACATAAGTACTCCACTATATTTACCAATATTTATAGTACTTTAGAAATAATAAGTTATTTAAAGATTCTTTGAGTTATCCAATGCCATCCACATATGCCATACATCCACAACACCATTTTCATATCCACCACTCTCATTCACATTCATCATATTTATATAGTTTAAAAATGCATAAATTAAGTTGTGTAAATGTAATATATGTTGTACAGACCTTTCAATTAAGTGATTTAAGCTATGCTATGTAAGTTAATGCTCCAAAGGTAAAACTTACCTTTTATGTTGTAGCTTATTTGCCGTTTTTCATGTAACAAAGACAATAATAGATGTTAGTAGCACTATCTACAAGAATAATAAGAATAAAAAATGGAACTATACCTCTTTCCATGATCCAAAGTCGGAAAAACAATAAGATATTAAGTGCAATCAACTCTTTATAGTAGAAATAACATGATTTTTTTCTTTGTACACTAATCATGCCTATAAAGAATCTTAGGTAAGGGTAAATTGGAATGTAATTAGTTTTGGTTTAGACTGACATGAAGTGGCTTAGGTTGGGCATGTTTAAATTAGTTTAGTATTAAACTTATTTAGTCCAAAATTGTGTTAGATTGATTCACATATGAATTTATTTCTAGGCCATGAATTTCCACAATGAGAAAAAGAGATGTAAAAAAAATGTGAAAGTCGACTCCGTAAGAGGGTATATAGCAAAGGATCAAATATATTATTGCATCAACAAATAAATAAAATATATAAATAACATGGGCTGAAATGAAGATCAAAAGAAATTCATATGTTAAAAATTTACATACAGATGGGTACTCAAGCTATACTCATTTCAATGCACACAATTACAACAACACTAAAGCTTGATAGAAAGGAAGAAATTGAGTATGAGTTGTTGTTCATGACAAAAAACAACTTAAACTCTAGCCATGACGTAGTTTATGTTGAAAAGTTTTCAATTTTGGAAATGACATATAACCCACCACAAAAAGAATCATAAACAATCATCAAAACCACATAAATGCTTCAATGAATTCAATCAACTAATAAATGAATTAATAAAAATATTTGTTCTTAAGCTAATCATATTTGGTTTTCAATTATGATAAACGAGTTTTTCTTTAAAAAATAAAAAATTAAAGAAAAAAGGTTGTGAGTTCTCTTTATGTATTGTTTGTATGGCATACAAGGTCGAGCATTGGTATAGCCATCCAAAACTAAAAGCCTCAAACTTTCTACCATGAGAAGATAGCACCAATTATATCTAAGAAGAAGGTATTCATTCCCAAACCCCTTTTTAAAGATATTTCATAAAGAAATACCAATTAGCACACTAACTAAACTACTTTATGGGTATCTCATCACA
>JAOXJP010037138.1:0-16563 GCA_025762735.1 Platanus orientalis
ATTAATACAATTTCGGTAGTTAGTAAATTAAACAATCCTCATGGGTTCGACACTCAACTCTTACACTTTATTACTTGGGCGATTCGTATACTTGCGTTTTCTCACATCATTGACTAGTGAAAATAGTCCCCATATCGACTGTGATGGATTTAGGCATGCCAAATCTGTATATGATTGTTTCTTTCATAAACTTAATCACTTCATTGTGGTCCACATTTCGGTAAGCCTTTGCTTCCAACCAACCACTTTGTAAAATAATCAATCACAACTATGATAAAAGTATGTAATTTGGAAGATGGAGGATAAACCTTCCTAATAAGGTCCATAGCCCACCCCTAGAATGGCCATGGCTTAATGATTAGATACAACTCTTGGGTAGGTAACCTTTATACTAGGCCATGTCATTGACACACCTGGCATCCTCTTACATGTCTAATAAAATCACCAAGTATTCTTGGCCAATAATAGTCGTACCTCCTGGGTAACCAATGCATCTTTACTCCTGACTGGTGTGCTCCACAAAGGCCCTGATGTACTTGAGCGGTGACCTCTTTTGCCTTTTTTGCCCCTAGGCATCTTAGCAATAACCCATCATGACCCTTTTAGTAGAGTTTCCCTTCAAGAATGATGTAGTTTAAGGCCATTCTTTTGACTTTTGGGTTTGTTCCAGGGGCTGGATTATTCAAATATTGTACAAGAGGGGTTCTCCAATCCTCTGCTTCTTACTCTAATACAAGAATTTCTGGCACTGGTCCCCTGATGTTAACCGATGCCAAAGTTTTGTGTTACACCTCCACTATCAAATGATCCGGCCATATGTGCGATATCATTTGTAGACCGATTTCTTTCTCTGGGGGTGAATGTAATGTTGACATCATCAAAGGAATCCATTAGTTGCATGGCCATTGTGAAATATGGTGCCAACACCTAATTGGAACACTTGTAGTTGTTAGTCAATTGTCTGATTTCTAACTGTGAATCTCCTTTAATGTTGACATTTCTTACCCCCATTTGCAGAAACATTTTCATACCTATGATTAGTGCCTCATACTTAGCTTGATTATTGGTACATTGGAAATCTAACTGGAAAGAATATTGACTCTCTTATAATGGAGATGAAATGAGTACTATTCCAGCCCCTGCAGTTGTTTCTGTGCTAGACCCATGAAACGCAAGCCACCATGGTACTATACTAACCTCTACCACTTCCTCGGCCTGTTTAGTAGCCAAGTCATCCACTTGTGGCAGATGATCAGCTAAGAAATCAGCCTAGCACAGCCTTCTGAGGGACATATTGTAAATAATATTCTGACAAGGCTAACATCCATTTACTGATTCTACCCCTTAAAATTGGTCTAAATAACATATATCTAATTAAATCGGTCTTGGCAATCAACAAAATATTGGACAACAAATAATGTCTTAATTTTATAAATGCAAAATACAATGATAAATAGAGTTTTTTCAATTGAAAAATATCTAAGCTTTATATCATTCAACAACCTGCTCAAATAATAAATTCCTTGCTCTTTTTGGTCATCATTTTCTTGAGCTAAGAGGAGTCTAACTAAATGTTCTATGGCCGATACGTACAACCAATGGCTTGTCTTTCTTTGGTAACACCAGGATTGGGGGCTTGGTCAAGTAGTCCTTGATCATTTGGAAAGTAGTCAGATGTTCTTTGGTTTACTTGAATGCTTGCTCTGATCGAAGCCTTATTAACAATGGCAAAAACAACTAAATTTTTCCTGCCAAATTAGAAATAAATCTCCTTAAAAAATTGATTTGACTAAGGAAACGTTGTAGTTCTTTCTTAGACTTTGGTGGTTGTGCTTCTTGAATGGCTTTAATTTTATTTCGGTCTACTTTTATCCCTCTTTGGTATACAAAAAATCCTTAAAAAAATTGGCCAATACCCCCAAAAGGTGCATTTTAGTGGATTCACTTCAACCTCCCACTCTCATTCTTTCAAATGAGGCCCTTAGATCGGCTAAATGAGTGTTTTCATGCTTGGATTTTACCACCACATCACCTATATAAATTTTCATTTGTTTCTCGGTCATGTCATGAAAAATGGCATTCATTGCTCTTTGGTACGTTACCCCAGCATTTTTCAACCCGAAAGGCATGACCACCTAAGCAAACATACTAAGACTTCCCGGGCACCTAAAGGCCATTTTATGGATGTCCTCTTCAGTAATAAATATCTGGGTATAACCGGAGTGACATCCATAAAGGAGAGTATCTTATGTTGGGATACCGCATTGACTAACAAGTCAATAATTGGTATAGGATATTCGTCCTTTGGTATAGCCATATTTAAATTATGAAAATCTATGTAGAACCTAATTTTGAATTTATTTTTTATGATTGAAACTATGTTGTTAGACAACCACTCAATGAACCTGACAAGATGAATGAACCCTGCTTAAAGGAACTTTTTGATTTCCTCCTTGATCTTGTATGTTATTTATTGCGACATCCTCTAGGGTGGTTGCTTGAATGGCCAAAATCCATCCTTGATAGGTAGTTTATGTTCAACTAACTTCCTATCAAGGCTTAGCATTTCTTCATAACTCCATGCAAAGCAGTCTAAGGATTCGGTCAACAACTAACCACTTATGCTTTGTATGCTAGATCTAGAAAACTACTAATGTAAACAGGCCAATGAACTTGTTCTGCCCTTAGATTGATCTCTTCTAGCGGATCCTAAACATCAGCTGTAGTATCATCCATTTTAACTAGAGCCAATACCAAGTCATTAAGTCGAATCTCAGGTCCTTGAGATGGCTCCTACTCTTCCTCTAAGATACACTCAACAATATCTACCTCATTGTCTTCTTTTTAACCACCAATTCCTCGGACTTCGGCCATATAGGCTAAGATCTTGGTGACGGCCTAGTTTACGATCATCCTTTTTTTTGTCTCTTGGTTGTCAATCATCAACATTCTCTGTCCAATAAGTTCAAGAATGGCCCCTTGTCAACTGTCACCTATTTTGAAGGGGTGTAATCTCATTTGACTTATACTTGGAGGGCCTAAACCTTTCATCATAGAATATGGCATCAGTCGCATTTTTGGTTCACAAATGGTTTTCTATCAGTCCATAACCTTTCTACGCCATCCCCATTCCAAAACATCAAAAACTGGTGTAAAGAGGATGGCACAGACCAATTGGTATGATTCTAATCCCTTACTAGCAAGACATTGTAGTTTGATTTGGACTCCACCACAAAAAAGCAGTCATGGTCTTCTTCCCCACAATCAACTCTACAGATAGGATGCCCTTGGTGGCCTTAATGTCCCCTTTACACTAGTCGATATAAGATCTTGGTCAATTTTTCCCAAGACTTTCAGCATCCTATATGAGAGTGTATTCAATGCCGCCCCATTGTCCACCAACGCCCTCCTAACAAGATAGCCATTGATGTGGACTGTTATGTATAATGGGCGTAGATGTTGGGTTATCTTTATAGCGGGTTTTCTAAAAAATGACCCTTTCCAACTTGATTTCCTCAGCTGAAAATGTGACCAATAGTGTCTCAACAACCTTTTTTGTCCCCCAAGCCTCATTGATTGTATATATTTCCCCCTAGGCATCTCTTACATCTTCTATTTATTGTGGCTACCCTGGTTGAGCCTAGAAGACTCTGGATAGGGTGTACACTACGTTGCAATCTAGGGTGACCGTTGGTAGGTCTCCGAATTAGAGTACCTGAAAGAATTTATATTCTATATCTTCGGCCATATCTTCTGAATCTCCCATGGCTGGAGTTTCAATTTAGTCTACCAAATCATCCAACAGTCCTTTAACCGTTGCTCCCTTTTCTGCTTCATCAGTTGCAACGTTCTCAAACCAATTAACTCCTTCACCTTTGGCCTGTTTATCTTTGATCTTAGGTGCTGGAATATAGGTTCTCAGACCCCTCTCTTCATCTTGTTCAACCAAGACTCTTTTGGCTATTGCCCTCCGCCTTTGTAGCCTCCTCTTTTGGGTTTTTATGAGAGGCAAAGAAAACTTTGGGTACTGGACTCGAGACCAACAACCAATAGGTTTTCTTGGCGGGATTACCATCCTGGGTCTACTGGTAGGCAAACTATCCCTCCTAGGGTGAGTATATGTATTTCTTCTAGGAGTTATGGGATGGTCCAAGTGGTAGTAAGGATTAAAAGGTTGATCCCTAGGGCGTTGATCCCTTCTCATTCCAAACTGAAGGGGTTGACCCTCACCCCCTTATGGTCTGGTGCTTCATTATGGTATGACCATGGTCAGGATGAGAACCATACTTGGGGTGAAGGAATTCATTCCTTGGTCTTAATTCAACCGAACATCTCTCACATAAGATGGACCGTTTATCCTAGGATTCCATATTTGACCTACTTCCTTCTCTCTTAACTTCAACTGAAGAATTTGTTTTTCTAGATGACGTCTATCGTAAGTCAACCTTAATTCTAGGGCTCCCATTAATCACGCCTTGTTTCCCTAGTTCTACCAGCACAACATTGGTTGAAGCAGTGGGAAATGGGTTTTCATCAATACCCATTTTTCTTTTCCTTTTTCTGTGAATTTTATCAGACCTTTGTCAATATTTTCTTAATGACGTTTTAAAAACCACACAATTGATTGCGGAATGGGTTTTTAATTCATGCCATTTACAATATTCTCCCCGCTTCAATTCATCAGCACTGGGAATGTTGTGTCCCTCAGTTAGTTGGATGAATTTTGCAACTAACAAATGGTTAAAAACATCACTAGCTTTGGTTATGTTGAAGGAATAAGACTTTGCATTATGAAAATTTGCTCTCTTACCAGCCATATCTAGAGACTGATTCAATTTTCTTTGTCTTAATGTGGAGTAGGTAATTAACTTGGTCGATATAACCTCAGCCATGTCTAGTTCGTAATTAGGATCTTGATAATAGGTCCCTATTGAAGCATTAGATTGTTGGTTTTCTTCTTTTAGCAACCGTTCATATCAAACTGCTCTGGCTAATAACTAAACAGGTCCTCAAAATCCATTCCTTCAAACTTCTTTCTTAGTTGAATGTCCAGTCCCTTTAGGTAAGTTTTATAAACTACAACTCTAGCAATGCAATCAAGAAGGTTCGGGGGCTTGATTGTTTCGTCTGTTTAGTGGTGCTATGGGTCTCACCAATGTGCCAAAATTAGGTGTTTAGCCAAAAAATGGTTTGTGGGCGTGCCAGTGCCTTTTGGTCTTCCCTACGACCCCAGACACTAGAACAAACAATAGGCAAATTGAAAAGAGGGACATGGCAGCTTGTAATTTAATGGCAGATAAGGCTTTAAACAGAGCGGAATGGTGGAACAGGATTCGTGTAGCCGACCCCAAATAGTTGGTATAAGGTTGTTTGTTGTTGTTGTTGTTGTCCAACCACCAATTTGAATAAAATCAAGTGATTTAAGAAGGGGAGGACATTGCCTTCCAAATGAGTTCTCACAATAAAGAATAATTTAACCACTTTTAACACCACGACTTAAATAATGAAATAATCAATTCCAAAATGTAATTCGTGAATGACTTGGCATCAACAGATAAATCAAACAATCTGAAAATACAAGATAATTGGAAATGTACTAAGACAATTTCCTAAGGTGATGCATCTTTGTGGAGATGATCAAGGATAACCTTACTAATCTTGGACTATCAGACAAAGATAAAGATAATTTGGATAATTTCTAGATGATTGAGTGATGATTTTCTCCTTATGAGTTCTATTATTTATAAAGGTTGATGCCCTTTGATCGTGGCCATGGCAGTTTTTTCCTTTGTAGAGTACATCTAAGCGGTCATGATTAACCATGGCTTGGTCACGGCCCTCAACCATCTGCTCACGATCACTTGTGGATGTTTTCCACTTCCCCTCTTCCTGAATTCCATCGGTTCCTTCTCCTCCTTTCTTCATGATCTTGAGATCGTGGCTGTTAGGTACTCAAATTGATATCCCTGGTTTTTCTCAATCACTCGCTTGATTGTCGCATGAAATAGGGATAACAACCTTGCATAGTCAAAGTCTTCTTTGACTCCACCTATGCTGAGTCAACATTCCACCTCAATAGGACTTTTCTGGCAGAAACACTAGCTAACTCAACTAATCAAAGTCAACGGAAGAAATTGGACTTTGACTATCACTATCCCTATTTACATGGGATAGAGGTTAGCAATTGAGGGAAATCAGGAAGCTCAAGACAAAATCCCCTGCATAACAAGATATTGGGATCATTGGAGAAGAAAGAACTACCCATCGAAGAAAGAGAGAATGAGAAGTGGAAAAAGATCACGATGGCCTATAAACTATCACGAAGAACCATGAACAACCACAGACAAGCCATGATCAGTCATAACCAACCATGATCGTTCTCATGAGAGAAGAAACCACCATGAACAAAGACGAAATGCTTTATAAATACCAGTGCTATTAAGGAGAAAAGCATCACTCGATCATTCAAAAATAACTTAATCACTATTTATCCTTTATCCTAGTTTTTAGCTTGATCTTTCAGATCATTTAGGAAAAGTTTTCTTTTGAACATTTTCACATAAGTGCACAAGTCTAGAAAGTCATGTTAGCACACTTCCAAGGATTTGTATTTACAATTTTTCTGTTCTATCTGTTGATTCAGGTTTGCATTTTTTTCCATTGGTCTAATTTGAAAAATATGTACAGTTGTTGAAATGAGATGAAATCTGTAAGTTTCTTTGTTTAATGCATTGCTCACTATTGTTAATGTAAAAGTTGTAAATTTCATGACCTATAAAATACAAGGATTGTATAGACTAGGACATGTAAGGAGTCTTGTTAGAGTCTAGAAGGTTCTTGGGTCAAGCTTCATGAAGAACTACCTTAAGTGCTAAGAAAACCTCAAGGAGAGCCAACCGGGAACTTGAAAATCTTTCCGTCGGATTCACACTTCACTCCTAGTTCACAAAAGGTAAACAGGTAAGGTGGTATAACCACGGTGAATCAAAGGTTTCCAAAGGTCTACGGACTTTCCCGAACCTTAACGAGGCAATCCCAAAGTCTCTACAGCTTTCCTAGGCATTTTTTTAGCCATTACAGAGACTTTGGATCGATCCAAAGCCCCTAGTTCAATCCAACTTATTTGGATCATCCAAGATTAAACCAAGGGTCCTCAGGTTGCTATTTTATGAGATTTATACATTTGGATCGATCCAAAGTGCTAGAAATGCACAAACGGTCAGAAAATCTTACAAAATTCAAATATAATCAATGGCATAAAAGATTTGACCGTCAAGGATTGTTCTTATCCAATGAACACTATGCTTTTAAGTCTATTATAAATAGGGATAAGTGTCGAAGAGTAGATCATGGGTGTGGAACGACTTTGAATGCATTTTAAAGCTACTTTACTCAAACCTTTAAGTTTTTAAGAGAGATTCTGTTCTCCAACTTTGTACTCATCAATCCCTCCTTGATAGTATAAAGAGCAATCAAAGCCTCCTCTCTTCTCTTGCTAAGGAAAATATTCAAGAGTTATCCAAAGGAAAACTCGTTTGAGATTCAATAGTCATATATTGCTCAAGAATGAGCAATCCCAAATTATGGTAAAGGCTACATCAACCTTCAAAGAGGTAAGCATTGCTTGTTTAATTTACTTCTATATACTTGTGCTTACTCCCGCCAAAGACATCGGAAGATTTGATAACTACTGCCGGAGACACCGGTAGTGTAAACCTAAGCACCTCAAAGAATGTGTAAACCATTCCTGCCAAAGACACCAAGAATAGACCCAACACTATCGCTGGAGACACCGATAATGTAGACTTGACACTTCCGCCAGAGATACTGGAAGTGTAGACCACACTCGTCAAAGACACCAAGGGTAGATTGGGTTGCATTGCAAGTAGGTAGGCTTTTATTTAAATTTGGCCTTGATTGTATTGTTTCAATCTTAATAAAATTATATAGCTCGATTGTGAGCTTTTGAGAGTGGACGTAGGCCATTGTGCTGAACCACTATAAATTCTCTGTGTTATGTGCTTGTTAATTGTCTTGATTATTTGCATTTACTTTATCAAGCAATTCATTTATTTCATTCATTGTAATTATGTACATTAATACTTTTAAGTTAAAAAAGGGTTCAACCAAATAATCATAAGGAACTTATCAACCCTGCTCCCGCTTTGCTATAGGTAACACTATAGTGTATGATGGAACATCATGGTCAATGATTTGTTCATAGACAAGTAATTTACTAATCAAAAAACTTCTGTTGGAAATAAATATTGAGATTAAGTAAATTAAGTGAAAGGGTGTTTATAATTAATAAGGGGAATCGAAAAATTGAATTATCCTATTCACCCCCCTCTAGGATAATTTATGGACTTTTCAATTGGTATCATAGTAAGGTTACTCACAAACAGTCTAACAACTAGAGTGGAAAGATAAAAAAATTCCTAGAATAGAAACTACTAGATGGCCAACTCAGAAAAAGCTTATTCAACCACAAAACCTTTATTCTTTAATGAGGGTAACTATCCATATTGAAAAATACGAATGAGTACTTTTCTCCAAGCAATGGACCTATCCGTGTGGATGTCTATCCAACAAGGTTGGAAGAGACCAACAACACCAGAAATAGAGTGGGATGAAACCGTAAAGAAGCCTCACATCGCAAATTACAAGGCATTGAATGTTATATTTTGCACAGGGATCAAATAAAAGAATATGGAAAATAAAATCTTAAAAAGAAGGATGAGACAAATAATGACGAAAAATTGTACCTAAAAGAAGTAAAAGAGGTAGGAAAAAGGCTAACTTAGGCCCTAATTACTATATATATATATATATATATATATATTATAAAAAATGATCCTACAAATTTTGAAGAAGCTATAAAATCACTAGATTCAACATTTTAGTGAGAAACTATCAATGATGAAATTGATTTGATAATGTCAAATAATACTTGAGAATTAGTAGATTTACCACCTGGAGCTAAAACAATTGATTGGAAATGGATTTTTAAAAATAAATTAAAATCTGATGGACCAATTCATAAATTTAAAGCAAGACTTGTAGCAAAGGACATTAAATGAAAACCTAAAATGATTACTTTGATACATATGGTTCAATAACAAGGATACTACATTAGAGTATTAGTGGCATCAACATCAATATATAAGTTAGTAATTCATCAAATGGGTGTTAAAATGGTATTCCAAAATGGTGAACTTGAGGAGGAAATATATATAAACCAACCCAAGAGGTTTGTAATGGAAGGACAAGAAAACAAAATTTGTAAATTAGTTTAGTCATTATATGGACTTTAACAAGTCCTTAAGCAACGGCACCAAAAATTTGATGAAGTTATTTTATCTATTGGGTTTAAAATTAATGATTCAGATAAATGTATTTATAGCAACTTTGATGATAATATATGCATTAGTGTATGTTTATATGTAGATGATATGCTTATATTTGGATCAAATTTAGATTGTGTATTAGAGATAAAACAATTATTATCTTCTAAGTATAATGTGAAAGATATGGGTGTAGTAGATATTATACTTGGAATAAAATTGATAAGAAAACCAAATAAAATAATTATGTCCCAATCACACTATATTAAAAAATTAATTTAAAAGTTGATTATAGATTATAAACCTACTTATACTCCTTATACTCTTAGTATTCACTTAAAGAAAAATATGGGAGAACAAGTATTCCAATTAAAATATGCTAGTCTAGTAGGTAGTTTAATGTATTTGATGCATTGTACTAGATTGGATATATATTTTTATTATTGAAATGCTAAGTAGATTTATAAGTAACCCTGGACATGATCATTAGAATGTTGTATATCGAATATTAAAATATTTTTAAAATACTATGCATTATAGACTCCGTTATAAGAAGTATCTGCTTGTACTTTAGGATTTCAGTTATGCAAATTGAATTACCAACTCTGATGAATCAAGGTCCACAAGTAGATGAATATTTACATTAGGCAGGGTTGCTGTGTTGTGAAAATCCAAGAAAAAATCTTGTATTTCACACTCAATTATGGAATTTGAATTCATAACTTCATGCATCACATGGAAAATGGTCATAATGTAAGCATGGGCCTAAATACCTCATGATTGTCTTCTCTCTCTCTCTCTCTCTCTCTCTCTCTCTCTCTCTCTCTCTTCTATCAATTGTTTATCTAGAAAACAACAATGCACATCTGTGGGCCTGCAAAACTTTCAAGGCAATGCCAATGCTATCTTGTGGATTGCAAACACTATGTTTTTTCAGGATCTGGTTTGGATCTGAGATTGATTAAAAACTTCTTATTTTTTCTGTTTCAAATAGAATAAGAAAAAAACAGCTGAGGGTAGGCCTAGTGGGTGATACCTGGCGAGTGACAAATGCCACCCACCGCGAAAACATGATCACAAAAACTCTTATCAACCAAGTATCGACTACTCTAATACCATAAAGAAGTTTAGGGAAAGAGGATTCTTCATTAATTCAAAATGTTTACAATACCTGTAATAAGAGGTTTAAATAAACCTTACAAAGGTAAAGATAGAAATAAGATAAAGATCAAATCAAATCCAAATCTATCCTAAATAACTCTTAATCAAATCTAATTGAATTTTACCTAATCAACTTCACAAAATCCTAATCAAACAAATTATTGATGAAAACCAAATTAAAATAAACCTAATCTAATATAATCTTAACAAATCCAATCTCACAAAATCCTATCATATAATTTATTTCCTAATAGGTTTGATGCATAGAGTTATGATGTGATTTGGCAGATTTTTGGTAGGTCTTCACCCAAAATAATAATAATAATAAAATGGTAGGCCCGCTGCCATGCTGCAATGTGGCAACAGTAGTTGACGGCAACCAATTGTCGCACACTTCATGCAACAGCTAACAACCTTTTTGCACGGACAGATGTCACTTCTCTCTTTCTCTCTTTCTTTTTTTTTTGGAATATTTTAAAATAATTAAAACTGTCAGTGCGGACAAATGCATTAACAGCCTAGGCGACAATTAGAACAAATAAAGCCTGTTAGGTCAAAAATCTACAAATGTGAATTACAACAAAGAGCAAATATGTTGGGAATCAAACGTCCAAGTTTGGGAGCCTATGAGCTGATCTTGACAAGCTGAATATTGAAGCTAAGAAGCTGGTGTAAATAAAGCACACGAGTTTACATGTTGATCCTCCAATAGCGGAATTCATATTATGTGAGATGAAATGTGTAATTGTACATGAGCACAATTACTGAATTTCTGAATTTGATATTCATGAGCACTACCACAAGCTGAAATTTAACAAGCAGAATTTCTGGTCATGAGAAACTCCAACGAGCACAAGTCTTGTAACTTCAAACGGGCAAGAATGAAATTCACAATGAACTAATATGTTCAAGAACTGTATTGTAACATTGATCACAAGGTAATGTGAGAATTGGTCTACGAGTACTAGGTGCTAATTTCTACAAGAACTATTTGACGATCACGAGCTGTAGTGTGAGATGGTCCACGAGCTCTTGAGCTGTATTCCAATATTCCAATGTGCAGAAAGTCATGTTTATGGGGAGAAGTATTAAATTCCTAATGACTATAAGTTTTAAAATTAATACAAATCCCATGAGCTGTGAATATTAATTTTCATAAACTAAAGCATACAATGCTCTACGACCATGAGTATTGAATTACATATTTTTAACAAACTGAACAAATTCTAAAGCTCTACGAACTGCACTACCATGAGCAACACTCCTCTCACACTCCTAAAAGAGTGAAATATTGAATCGTTACAAAACCCCAAGACATTATCAACCTCCAGCAGGTAGCAAGATCTGTTGGAATTTCTTCTAATAATTTCTTTTAAAGCTAGCTTTCTTAATCTTTAAATAAGTATTTAAACTAATCAAATTTGGTTAATCGGATGAGTTGAATCTATGAGTGTCATTATCATGTGCTTTTTAATATGGTTGAGGCCTCCTAATTGATTGTACAAGGGATAGTGGCCAAGACCTCAGCTCAGACTCAACTCCTTGTCTCTCTAGGGGTTTGTACCCATTCAAGAATAACACCTATCTTGAAACTTGTTGCCAAAAGGTCTGCTGCTTCAAAACGTACTTAAAACTTCTCCAAATTGTTTAAATATTTGGTATGAAATCAGTATCTTTCATCCAAGTCTAGTAGACAAGGAAACCACATAAATCCAAATGGTTGCTCCTTATAAAAGTCCACTAATTTGTGTTGGTTTAAACACAAGGATCCAAGCTGTTTCCACTAAAGGGAAGCATTTTGATCTGAGTGCTATGTAGGATCCTAGTTAAACATTGATCCAAAAAAGAAGAAAAAATAGAGAGAAAGAGGTCTTTTAATGGAGTATTCTTCTTGTTGCAATAAGCCTTGGGTTTCTGACTTCTCTGTGTTCGAATAACCTAAAAAATCCACTATATTGAGAATGAGAATAGGATTTATCCCACCCATTTTCTCACGTGCTTATTAGGTCAGCAACCCATTATGTGTCCATCTCAGCATATTTTTAAAGTGGATTGTTGGGCCCTAGTTCCAAGGGATTGATATCCTTTGTGTGACACTCGAGGGCCGAGACACAAAGGGGGGTCCATTCACTTTTTGGGGATGCCACATCACCTCCAAAAAGTGAATGGATCCCCCCGTGTCTTGGCCCTCAAGCATTGCACAAGGGGGGCGGCGCAGAGGATATCACTCCAGTTCCAAGTGTACAAACAAACTTAATGAAAGCCCTTTTTAGATTGCTCTGTGGGATTTTGTCATACTGATGGATTTTTACCATTTGTACGAGTCATGGGCTTTGCCCAACCCATTTTCTCTTCTCGTAAATTTAAGCACTTTAAACCCATTTATACTGAGACTGTCAATTGGGAGGGCTAGGGCTCAATCCCAACAGTCACCAAAATCTATTCATAAAAAAATGAGAGAGAGAGAGAGAGAGAGAGTGAGAGAGAGAGAGAGAGAGAGAGAGAGAGAGAGAGAGAGAGAGAATATTTGGTACGTTGGTAAATTTGTGTGATAGGGGTATTTGATAAATTCATTTATATTTACGAATTTCTGTTTCAACAAGGTTATTCCTATCATCTTCTCATTTGAAGCTCTTCGGAAGATTTTCCTTTGATGTGGATGTGAGGAGTCGAGGGGTTATAAGTTCATTCATTGATATCCTCATGCGCAAACCCAAGGAATTCATTCTTCTTCTTTTTTTTTGGCACTATTATTTTTGCCAAAAAATGTTGCTAGAATATGATATTTGGAGCTATTCTAAGAATGCATTCCATGCAACCAAATACCATTTTTTCTTTTTTTTTTTTGGAACTAAAAATGGATAGAATTCATTCTTTGAAAGGTTTCCAAATGGACCCTTTTTGAAATGAACACCATTTTGATACTTTTAACCTTATACATACTGTGTTAGCCTGTGGTGTGATTACTTCAAGTGGCCCAAAGCTGTTTAATGGGTCAGGTTCGGGCTCAAGCCAAGATCAGTCCCATATTTTGTATTTCAGGCTTGACTCAAGTTGCTCTTAGCCTGGCCCGATTGACACCCTTAATTTATATTGCTTGTGGATTCTGGGCCTTTCTATTAGTTGTACTCGTACTTTGGTTCCAAGTGATTGTTAGTTCACTTGTAGCCCTTATCACATTACATTACACCACATGATCCACCAAGCTTCATCTGGACTGTTAAAAAGGAATATTATAACAGTTACGCAACTCCATGATGACGTACACATGCCAGGTGCAAAGGTGGCTCAAGCAGCTTTGCACGTAAACCTGTGCCCAAGTTTGCGCGTATGCATAAAAGGTGCAACACTGCCTCAAACAGGAGTGGGTTCTCAAATATAAGTTGCTTCCCATTTTCTTTCGTGCCGATGTGGGAGTAAATTCTTTAAGGCCCAGTCTGGTTGCCATGAAAATGTTTTCTCATGACAAAATTTTCTCAAGAACTCATTTTTAAGTCATCTGATTGCCATGAAAAGGTTTTTCTCATGTATTTCTCATGACTATTTCTTTCTTTTTCTTGTGGGATTTTATTTTTTATTATTTTTTTTTCTATACAATTCAAGGCAACCAGACTGGGCCTAAGAGTTAAAAGTCTCATTTTATGTTTTATTTAAAACATCTTCAACAAGATCCACTACTTTACCACTTATCGAAAAAGAAAAAAAAAAAAAATTACTTTACCCAAAAAACAAAACCAAAAAAAAAAAAGATCAACTAATTCTTTCTTGGCAAGCCCATTGCTCTTCCAAGGCTTGTTCCAATTCCTCCACTCGTGCTTAACTAGCCTTGAAATTTTGTCCAACATGGCATGGCAAGTAGAAATTGATGCAACAACATCCTGAAGCTGCTAAAGTTCATTCTAGAGCCATGTAGTTTAAGTTATGAGTTCTCTAGCTTGAATCTCTAATCATGCCATTTTAGCCTCCAGCAATAAGAGAAGCTCCATAAGATTCCCCAGGATTCATAAACAAGGCATGTATGAGGAATTTGAGAGTCAAATGGGATTGCCTAGTAGTCTCTTCCCCCTTGCCTTTTGCAGAAACAAAATTTTACAATCAATAAGATAAAAGCAAAGTCAATCTAAATAACGGATGAAGACATATTAGCTGATGGGTGGGTGGGGCTATAATCATGGGTTGATCGGGAACTTTAAGCTAGAGCAACGTCTAACAAAAACTTGCTTTCTCAACCAATCATTCTCTTTGAAGGAGGGATATGACCTAAAAATTACTTACGGTCTCAATCATGTTCCTCACCCGCAGTAACAGGGAGATTATATTCGCACCTCAAGTTTTTGTAAGCACACCCCACTTGTAAGTACACCTCCAAAATTTATAAGCACCCCTCCGTAAGTTCCAATTATACCCTTATCTATGTTTAACCCCACCCTGCTATGTTTTAATATGCACACCTCTATTTGAAATTCCCTCCAACCCACGTCCAATGTCCAACTGTTCCCTCCCTCCCTACCTTTTTCCTTTCTCCAATTGCTCCAACTGTTCCCTCCCTCCCACCGGCGTCACCAACGACTAAATCATGTCTCCACGATGACAATAGAACTTGCCATCAACTTTTAGCACCGATGACGCCGCCATCCATTGGTCAGGTAAGAGTTTTTTTTTTTTTTTTGAAAAAATATCTAAAAAAATATCATCCAAAGAAATTAATTGGAAAAAATTAGTTTAAAGTAGTATAAACATCAACTATTTACTTTAAATTTCAGTAAATCAACTTTTAATTTAAAATTTTGTGTTTTTATTCAGCTTTTTTTTTCTTCCTCAAGATATGTTCGGCCTAACCAGTCCGAACGCCTTAAGGCCTGTTCGGCATCAGCATGCCGAACAGCCTTGAAGGCATTCGACAACATGATACCGAAGACCTTCAGGCCTGTTCGACATGCTGATGCCAAATGCCTTCAAGCTTGTTCGGCATCTCAAGGCTGAACAAGTCTAATATTGTTTTTTAATTTCTTTTACTTCATTAAATATTTTCAATTTCTTTTTAAGAATTTTTTTTATTTAATGTCTTTAGACACTATTCTAAAATCTGACTCTTGGCATATGATAGATATAGAGGCCGGTCCTTCATAGGTGGCACCGACCGCATCTGCGCGACGGCACAGGGTTGAGGATGTTTCTCGAGTTCGGGGAGAGGTGTCTCACATGACTACCAAGGATTCTGTGATAGACTCGGTAGTGAGTGAGACTGTACCTACTATAGAGCCAACAACGGTGCCATTGCCAACCCCCGATGTTCCTGGAGCTCTAGAGGACCCCACCCTATTAGACAGCTATTTCTCGCATGTTGCCTCATTGATTTGGTAGCAAGGGATATTTATTTATTTATTTAATGTATTTGCTTATTTATTTGTGTTATTTCATACGTGCGTACTATGCTAACACTATTTCTTTTTTTCTTTTGAAGGAGCATAAACCGTTGAAATGTATTAGCCATGCAGACAACTTTGATGAGTGGTGGGTAGAGGTCTGGGGTGTACAGAACTCTAAGTTTATGGAGTTGGTGCGGCAGTCGAAGTCTATACCCCTTAATGTATGCATTATACCGGTCTGTCAATCGGGTAGTCATCTCCGCCTTTGTTGAGCGTTGGTACCCTAAGACCAACACATTCCACATGTCATTTGGGGAGTTGATGATCACGCTTGATGATGTCTACACTCTGCTTGGGATTCCAGTGACAGAGACTCCCATCCAAGTTGAGCCAGCTCGATTATCTAGCGGAGAGGCTAAGACACTACTGACCGAGACACTAAAGGTTACGGTGGAGGACGCACAGGCGGAGTTGGATAGGACACGGGGTCATGCAGTGAGGACGGAGTGGTTGAGGCTCAGATTTTTAGGGGTTACTGATGCATGGAGTGAGGATGAGATTGGATATGTTGCTAGGGGCTATTTGTTGTATATTTTGGGGTGTACGTTGTTTGCAAACAAGACATGTATATAGGTACCCATTTGTTTTCTTGCATTGCTATAGGACCTAGATAAGGTCCATACATACGC
>JAOXJP010037149.1:0-16563 GCA_025762735.1 Platanus orientalis
TGATATTACTTTCACTAGACAGGCTCAGGTCGTTAGGAAGAGATGAGGGGAGTAAATTTAAAAAAACATAAAGCACTTTACACAATGTTTTTAAAATGCTACATAAATAAGACTTTATGCTTAAAACGTTGCCTAAATAAGATTTTATGCAGCGTTGCACTTTACACAATGTTTTTAAAATGTTGTATAAATAAGACTTTATACTTAAAACGTTGCCTAAATAAGACTTTATGCAGCATTGCACTTTACACGATGTTTTTAAAATGTTGTATAAATAAGACTTTATGCTTAAAACGTTGCCTAAATAAGACTTTATGTAGTGTTTTTTAAAATGCTGTTTAAAATTAATTTTATATGACATTTCTAAAACACATTATTTTCAAAGTGTTGCATAAAGTCTCTGCCTTTTCGCAACGCACCTTAAAACATTTTCAAACGTTGTAAAAGGTATTTTTGTTGTAGTGTCTTAAGTATCTTAAGATCAAGTTTACTATCTCACAATGCTTCTTCCCATGTTTGCTAAAACCTGCTTATAATTCCTATTACCTAAGCAATGTCTAAGTTTGTACTGATAGTGACATACATCAAATTGCCAACAACTGACACACATTCGACCTTGAACATATATTCCTTCTTCCACTTTGTTTTAGGAAAATCTTCTTTTGAAAATTTAAAGTGACCAGCCGGTAAAGTACTAACTGGCTTAGCATCTTACATGTTGAATCTTTTCAACACCTTTTTAACATAGTTCACCTAAAGCAACTTTAGCATATGAGTCTTCCTGTCTTTAGTAATTTTCATCCCAAAAATTTGTTTCGTAGCATCCAAATCTTTCTTCTCGAATTTCTATAACAACTTTGCATTCATATTATTAATCTCATGTATTTTTAATCCTACAACAAGCATATCATCCACATATAACAGCAATATGATATAATTGTTATCAAAGGTTTTGTAGTAACAAAAATAGTCTGCATGGCATTTACTGAAATCATCATTTGACATAAACTTGACAAATTTTATGTACCACTGTCTTTGTGCTTATTTCAAACCATATAAATTCCTTTTGAGTTTACACATCATTTTCTCATGTCCTTTAACTGTATAACCTTATAGCTAATGCATGTAGATGTCTTCTTCCAAATCATCATGGAGAAACGTTATTTTCACATTTAATTGTTCAATGCGTAAATCTCCTCCTACCATAATGCTCAACACTGTTATCAAAGTGTTCATCTCCATCACAAGGGAAAATAATTCAAGTAGCCTATACCCTTCTTTTTTTGACATCCTTTCTCCACTAGCATGTCCTTGTAATGTTTACTGCCATCATGTTCTTCATTTAACTTGTATACCCACTTATCATCTAATGCATTTTTTCCTTAATGTAGTGGATCTAAATTCAATGTCTGGTTTAATATCAAATATTTCATCTCCTCATCCATGACATGCTCTCACTTAGTTATAGTTTTCACCTATAATGTTTCATAATAGCATTCAAGTTCAACACCATTTATTAATAATAAGTGATACAATGAAGAAGAATAACGTTGTGTTGGCTTAAGTGTCCTTGAAGACCTTTTAGTTCTAAAGTAGGTGTGTGAGACTCTAATTATAGGTCTTCACCTGGCATTTGAGTCTCATATACACTTTAAACATCATTTTTTGAAATCTCCTCTAACTCCACAAACTCCTTTTTATCAATCTATATGTTTTTGTTGTCCTTGTACAAGACATTTTCATTAATACCACAATTTTACTTCTAATGACTTTCTGATTTTCTTCATCTCAAAATTAGTTACCAAACTCATCATAATGGTATCCATTGAAAATACATTTCCTAGGTTTTACATCTAGTTTATTTTATTTTATTTTTTGTTTTGCATTCATATAAACATAAGAGATATAACCAAACACTTTTAAGCATGAAAGATTTACCTCTTTTCCTATCCACAGTTCCTTTAGCAGTATACCATTGAATATAACACTGAAAGTCCACAACTAAGAAAATATGCCTTCATGTTCAATACATTTGCCCAAAACTTCTTAGCAAATCCAACATTTTGTCTCATGCTTTTGATGCACTCTACAATCATTTTGTTCATGTGCTCACCTACACCATTTTGTTGTGGTGTATAAGAAATTGTATTCTCTCTTTTGATCCCATTTATTGTGAAATACCTTTCAAATTCTTTGTTGTAATACTCACCTTCATTGTTAAACTTTAGGCATTTAAGCTGTAAATCAATTTCATTTTCAACCAAGGCTCTCCACTTCTTGAAAATTTCAAATACATCAAACTTGCTTTAGAAAATAAACCTATAGTTTCTTAATAGCATCATCAATAAATAACAAAATAAAAAGATCCACTAAGATAAGGTACCTAAGATGGCCCCCAAATGTTAGTATGAACCAATTCTAACCTTTTAGACCTCGACGACCTTCTTATTTTTGAGAAGCAGATTTTCTTATGTCTTCTCAAAACACAGTCTTCACAAAATTCCAATTTCAAAGCTTTGAAACCTAGAAGCTTTCCTTTAGTGTGAAGAACCTCTATTCCCTTTTCACTTATAATCCTAAGACTATAGTGACATTATTTGCATTAACACATGTTTCCATAACTGCATAGAGCCATTGTTTTCCCTGATCAAATAAAGTGTACCATCATTCTTTTCATGAGCAACCACCATAGCATATTGATGACCTTACACAAATCCCTTGGTGAAAATCATTGTATAACCCAAACATGCTAGCTGGCCAATAAAAATAAGATTTATTTTCAAACATGGTACATGTCTTACTTTAGTAAACTTTCGTGTGCCTTCATTTGGTAAATTTAATTGAATATTCCCTTCTCCATTATGTTGCAAAATTTATCATCTCCAATATAGACTTTTCCAAAATCAACTTGCACATAATTCCTAAGACAATCTTTACTTGAAATTGTATGAAAAGATACACTAAAATCTACAACACAAGATTAAATTTTATAATCTAGTGCAAGAATCAAATCATCATCTAAAACATCAGTTGCAATGTTTGTGCTAAAAACCCTTTTCCCTGTTACTGTTTTCATGTTTTTTCTTCTTTTGTACCCAATAATCCTTCTTTAGATGTCCTTTCTTGTCACAATTCTAGTAATCAATCCTCAATTTTGTTGATTTTGATTTTCCCCTTAATTTGGATCTTCCACGGTCTTACCCTTTTTCAATCATCCTTCCTCTATTTAATTTTCACATTCAGTGCACTACCTGATAATTCTCTTAAGGATTTTCTATAGATTTCTTCACTGAGTACAATAATCACAACTTCATCAAATTTCAATGTTCTTAAACCTAAGGAATTACTTAACATTATGACTAAACAATATTAACAATGGTTTAACTTCATCATCAAAATTGATACATACCGAAGTAAATTATCTTGAACTCGTTTAGATGTTGAACAACAACCCTGCCCTCAACCATCTTCATGTGAAGTAGAAAAACCTTATTAGAAACAGATGGTCTCTTATACATCCATGACAAGGCAACCATTAAATCTTCTATGATTTTTTCTTTGGATATGTTAAAAGCAACTTTCGACGATAAAAAGAGACAAATCTTAACTAGGGATTCTTTGTGGAGCACCTCCCAATCTAAATCTGACATTGTTGTAGGTTTATTCACTTTTCCTCTAAGAAGATGATAAAGATCCTTCTCCTAAAGGTAATCTTTTATTTGCATCTTCTAGAGTGCGAAATTTGAACCGTTAAATTTTCCAATTGTAGACTCTGTGATTTCTTTCATCGGTGTCATTGTTCTCACTTGAACAAAGCTCTGATATCAGTTGTGATGATCAAAACACTTCTATTAAAGGATTTAGGATGCAATAATAATCACAGAATAAAAGTAAATATAACAAGAACACCATAAGACACAAAATCTATATGAAAAACCCCAAACTAGGGAAAAACCACGGAGCTGTAGAAACACTTTTACTAATCTGAAAGAGAAGATCTGTCCCAAGACGTTACAAGCTTATAAACTCTGTTAATCTCCTACAAAGCACTCTTCTCTCTACAAGAGCACTCAATCTCTCTCATATGTTGCCTTAGTCGTCCAAAACGGCATATATGTACCCCCAAGGAACTAGGGTTGAAACAAACACGACAAAGGACATTTTTTTCCTTTTGTATGAACCTTGGAATTCGTGTCACAAGTCATTCAATGGATTGTTATTTTCAATCAATCCAAATATTCCTTTCTAATAGATCTAGTCTATCAAGGCCCAAATGACATTCTACATGATCAATCCAGCCTTGTCTTCAATTGATCCAAAAAAATTCTCCAAGTTCAATCGATTGAGATACGTTCAATTGTTCAATTGATCGAACAAATCCAATTGACTCACCGGCTTGCTTCACCTACTCCTCCTTGGATCATCACATCAAGGTCCACACAGAACAAGGATGATGTCTGGGACAACAGGGGACATCATATGGAATAAAATGGGTGGGGAATTAGATGAAAATTCAAATTCCTAACCATTTTATCCCATATGACGTCTCTTAGTGTTCTAGATACCAAATCCTGGATAGAACATTTGCTCACTTTTTTCAAAACCGACTTTTTATGGTTTTAACCCTGTAAATCCCAGCCTTTGTGTTTGGGAACATGGGGAAGCAGACAGTTTGGGAATATAACATATGCTCCCTTTAAAATCCTATCATTTCAGGTAATTTGGCGATTCCAAGAGTCAAATTTCAAGCCTACGTGATATTACAGAAAAAAAATGAGAAAATATAAAAATCGTATAGATTAAAAAATCAAACACAAGAAAAAAAAATGTAAAAAAAAACAACAACAACAACAACTACAGTTAACTAAATTTCAACCAAAAAAATAACTGTGCATTAATAGTGTAAGAATGCATCAGTAAAAATCTGTTTGTATATGTTCAGTAGAACCATATATATATAGAATTAAAAAATATATACGTGCATATCTTGAGTTTTGAGCCCTGTTTGGGAGAAATGAATATACAAATCATCCCGGGCCGATTCCCAACTCAACCTTTACGAGTTTTAAGACAGTGATTACAAATGATGTTCTTGAATATGTTCTTAATGAAAGTGCAGGGTTCAAATTCTCAAAATATTGTATGGATGTGTTACTATGCAACGAATTTTGTTCACTGAAAGTATGAAACGATGAGGCTATTTGAAGCAAATTATAGCTTAGATCTACTTGTTACATTTGGTACTCCACATTGGATACCAAGAATTTACACTGCTAAGGTATACCTCAAAGATACAGAGAATCTAAATGCAAAAGATGTTCTCATTCATAGTCATAACTTATTAGATGGCTACAATGCAAGAGACTTCATTTCTAAAAGTTTTTATTATGTAGCCTGACAATTTTAGATGGATAGGGAAGGTACATTATCCTCACAAACATTTTCGATGCCCTCCATGGAAGTAGGAAGAGGGCCATGACCAGAGCCAAACGCTCTGATATGATCCTTGAGCGATCTCTTATGCTTAAAGTCTGACCCACACACGCAAAGCCAAAGCTTCCCACAATTCTTCTCATGGGTTCGCCAGTCACCTTTCACAGCCAAGAACTTCCCACACTTACGACAAATAAAGGGCTTCATCCCATGCTTCCTCTTGTAATGTGTTTGCAAAGTTCGAAAGTCTTTGAGTGGTTTGGCTCTGGGGTGATCAATATTGTTCTTACACCCTTCTGCACAACAATAGCAAGGGATGCTTAACATGGCTCTGGGCTGAGCTCCCTTCAGTGGCTCAGGTCCCTTGCGGTATTTCGACCCATGTCCCCACATGTGCATCTACCACGTAAGTGAAAGAAGAAGATGAAGGACGAGAAAATCACACATGAAAAATAAATTATATAAATAAATAAATAAATATATATATATATATAATTTTCTATCCTTTTCTTTGTATGTTTGGTTGCCAGGAAAAAGAAAAGCTTCTGCGTCACAATTTTTCAGGCAAGAGTTGTGTGAAAATAAAATGGTGGCCGACAAGAAAATAGATGGGTGCATGAGAAAATTTTGAAAATCTAGGACTTTTCGCTCTCGGCAACCAGACAGCTTGCAAATTATTTCTTGAGAATATTTCACCAAGAATCACAAGAAACCAGCCTTTCACGGCAACCAGACAAGGCTTGAACATAGTAGTTAAACCTGTAGGTTGTTGTAGCGATTGAAGGTTCTCTTGCAGACATAACAGGAAAAATGGGCGAAGCCGATGAGTATCTGTGCAGGAGTCGGTATCCAATAACTGGTCGCAGCTACTTCCTTGTCTCTCTTCTCATTCGGTTTCAAGTACTCATTCGAGTTAGGCAGGCCAATGTGTAAAGCAATCGTGACACCATCGCTATCTTCGTAGACTGTCTTGTGATTTTCTTCCACTGTTGATGTGGTCGTGCCAAGAAAGCAGCTAAGTAATGGGAGAGGCTCAAGAGGGTTTTGGGTTGTGTTTGAAGAGAGACAAAAAGACTCAGTATCCTTAGTAAGCGAAGAAGCCAAGGAACTTGAGCCACAAGAAAGAAGTGAGGACTCCATGCTCAAGATGAATAATAGTGCAAAAGGTGGTTCACATGATACGGCCTTTGGAATATTAGGGTATTTATAATACGATTGTAGCCATAATTAATGGGTTTCCATCTTGATATTAGTCTGAAACTTAAAACGCAATGCCTAGCTAGAAAAATGAAGGACTGTTAAGTAGAGTTGGTGTAGCTGGAGAATGTGTTGGTTGAAGGACAACAACCTTTGTAAACCGTCTCTTTAATTTCTCCTGCTTATCTACTTCTCTCCTTTTAGAAATTGAAAGAATGTCGCTTAATATCAGTGGCCCCATGGCCACTGAACTTAGCAATGACCCATTACAGAGTGTTGGGAAACCATGGCAAATGTATTATGATCTGGTTCAGCCTTGAGAGAGATTTATTGCAACAAGGTGGAAGGTTGATGCCAGGAAATGATTAATTCAAGAGGGACCCACATATGGGACATCTCATTAAAGTATCTGATTATATTGCTTTGTGTATAGGCAATCTTGCAGGTGGACCTATTCAGTGGTGGGTGCCAATCCACTATGAATGAGACAAATCTCTAGATATCTACAGGACCGGGGTCCAGGTCCTGCTGCCCAAGACCATAGATGATCCCTTTTAAACAAACTAGAATTTGCTACGGATACACAAATTCTGTTCATGCCTATCAATCAGTACCATGCAATCAATGCGCCACCTCATGCATGGCTTATAGCCAATTAACCACAAAGAAGTTAATAAAATTACTCTTGCTCACCAGAAAGATGGCCTATCATATATCGGTTATGGCCTTGATAGTGTCTAGTCTAGTCTAGGTAGGGATGGCAAAAAGACCGGTTAAATAAATGATCCAGCATCTCACCCTTAATAGAGCGGTTCTGGTAAGGCTTAAATGGCTTTTGTTTTGGTTCAGTTGTGGCAGAACACGATCTTTATTAGATCCAATAATGTTGACACAATTTCATGTGTGTAATAAACTCAAAATTTGGAGAAGAAATTATAAATAATAAAAAAAGCATCTTTTAATTTATAGAATACAACTCTTTGCCTTTAAAAAATTTTATGTGTTGTGACAAACCTCTCTCACAACCAAAGCCTCTTCACTTTTTCACACTCTACAAAATCCACGAAACAACCCTTTTATAGGGGTGCATGGCAAGAAACTCTACATTATATTGTGGGTTAAACCCCCCAAAATATCCCCACTCTTATAAACGAATTCATTTGGCTGATTCCATGTATATTCAAGACACCTCTCAACATTATGCAAATGCAAACTTCTGATTGATAATCAACATTGAAGATGATGGGTTAGACAATGTATATCTTGATCTTTAGAATGATGTATGTTTTCTTCACTCTAGCTTCATGTTTGATCAGTTATGAAGGACTTTCTTAGTGGAAATAGTCTTTCCAATGGCTTGTACTTCTCTGGAGACCAAGTAGTCAGATGTGCTGACGTAGCTTTTCTTCACTTAGGGTTTTACATTTAACCAGCTGTAAAAAAATCTATTAAGAAGAGTCTTTGTAAAGTTTCTAAAGATTTGTCTCAAGCTTTAGAGGCTTGAGTATATTATAAACTCATTTACTTAATGGTTTTGGTGGAAATTTTCATTATCGCCTTTTAAATCAATCCTTATTGTAATTGATGAAACCCATTAAGAGATTTGTATCAACCCCATTTGAAAACTTGTCAGTTGAAGTTGCTAAAACTTCTTTATTATCTCTTTGAAAGCTTCCCTATGAATATTTTATAATAAATATTCTTAAAATTAATTAATTACATCTTATATTTAATACAAGAATTTCCAGTAATAAACTTTGTTAAAGCATCAAATATATTTTAAATCCCAAGATTCCAATTCAAGAGTATTTTTTAGAAGAGATACAAACACCAATAACAAAAACAAAGATTTATCCTAATTATTTGTAGTCTTTTATTTTTGTGAATACGATCTACAATCCTAGCATGAATCCTCAGTCTATCCCTTAATTCCCTAGATTAAGAGATTCTAATCCAATGACTTTCACATAGAGTCTACCAAACCCCAAGTCTATCCAATCAAGTTCAGGTTTATGTTAGAATCGCAACCCTTCTAACAAAGGATTTAGGATGCAATAATAATAATAATAATAAGTAAACACAATAAGAACACCAGAAGATATAATATTTTCATGGAAAACCCTAAATCGAGGAAAAACCACGGAACCGTAGAAACAATTCCGTTATTATAATAGAAGAATATGCGTTCAAATATGCTACAAGCTTCTCTCTCTCTCGGGTCTCACAAACTCTCTTGCCTCAAACACTCTTTTCTCTCTTCTTCTACACAGTCCTAGTTGTCTAAAATGGTATATAAATACCCTAAGGACTTAGGCTTGAAACAAACACACAAAAGGATAATTTTATCCTTTTGTGTAAATCTGGGAATTTGTGTCCTATGAGGTTCGATCAGTCGAACTTCCATCTTGATCGATCGAATGCGTCATGGCTAGTGATGTACATATTCAGTTGATCGATTCAAGCTCCCCTTGATCGATCTAAATTTCTCAGCTGATTTTTCCTCATCCTCTCAATCAATCGAGTCCAGTCAGATTAACATAATATTATTCCTCCTTCCTTGGATCACACATCAAACTCGACACACACAACAATCTCCCAATTGGATCCTAATCCATCTTCCTTGGCGACTTTCTACTGTACTTGTAACGATTTTCTTTCCCTTTGTGAATTTCTTTCTTTGTGACCACCTTGGTGAACATATCTACAAGATTCTCACTTGTGTGAATCTTTTTCAGTTTCAACATCTCTTCCTCTAGGAGCGACCTTATAAAGTGATACCTCTTGGCAATGTGCTTGGTTCTGATATGAAAATCTAAATTCTTCACAAGATGAATGACATTTTGACTACCATTGGAGAGTTTATTATTCTGTTTCTTTTTTCCTAACTCTTCTATCAGGTTCTGCAACTTAATCATCTCCCTACTAGCTGTTGTAGCTATAATATATTGTGCTTCTAAAGTAGAAAGCGCAATTATCTTCTATAGTTGTGACACCTAGCTTACTGTTGTCTTTCCCAAGGTAAAAACATAACCTGATTGTGCTTCTTCTTTTATCAAAGTCAACCGCTAATTCTGAATCAACATAGCCTTGTAATTTAATCTTTAACCCTCCAAAACATAATATTACGTTAGTGGTACCTCTTAAGTATATTAAGATACACTTAACTACTTCACAATTCTTCTTCCTAGGTTTGCTCAAAAACCTATTCATAATTCTCACTACTTGAGTAATGGTTGGCCTTGTACTAATCATGGCATACATTAAGATGCCTATAGTTGGTGCATACGAGACATTGAACATATATTGTTTCTCCCATTCAGTTTTAGGAGAATCTTCTTTGGAGAGCTTGAAATGACCAACTAGTAGGGTATTTACTAGCTTAAGATCTTACATGTTGAATCTTTTTTACACATTTTCAACATAAAATGTCTGAGACAACTTCAACGTATGAGTCTTCATGTCTCTAGTAATTTTCATTCCGAGAATTTTGTTTTGTAGCACCCAAGTCCATCTTAAATTCTTTTGACAACTTCGCCTTCAAATTATTGATCTCATGTATGCTTGATCTTGTACCAACCATATCATCCACATACAATAACAGAGTGATGTAACCATCATCAAAATTCTTGTTATAAAAACAATGGTCTACATGGTATCTTATAGAGCTATCATCTAATATAAACGTGTCAAACTTGATTTACCACTATCTTGGTGTTTGTTTCGGACCAATAAACTCCGTTTTAGTTTACACACAATTTCCTCATGTCCTTCAATAGCATATCATTGTGGTTAGCACATGTACATGTCTTTTTTTCAAATCACCATAGAGAAACATTAGTTTTAAATCTAACTACTCAAGCGGTGTAAGGCTTCTACCACCACAATGCTCAACACTATTCTTATCGTGTTTATCTTCACGACAGGAGAAAATAATTCAGAGTAATCTATACCCTTCTTTTGTTGACATCCTTTCTCCACTAGTCTGACCTTGTAACGCTTATTGTCATCATGTTCTTCCTTCAACATGTAAACTCACTTGCTATCCAATGCCTTCTTTCCTTGAGGTAGTGAACTAAGTCACATGTCTGATTTGATATCAAGGATTTCATCTTCTCATCCATGGCATGTTCCCACTTAGTTCTACTTTCCACTTGCATTGCTTCATCATAGCATTCAAGCTCACCACCATCTATCAATTAGAAGTAATATAATGAAGGAGAAAATTGTTGTGTTGGCTTGGACATCCTTGAAGACATTCTTAGTGCTTAAGTAGGTGTCTGAGGTTCCACTTGTAAATCTTCACTTAGCATTTGATTTTTATTTACGTTTTGGACATCATTCTCTAAAATCTCCTATAACTCCACATACACATTTTATCAGTCTGTACGTTTTCCTTGTCCTTATACCTGACCCTTTCATTAAATACCACATTTCTACTTCTAATGATTTTTTTTTTCATCCAACAACCGGTAACTAAACTCATTAGAATCTTATCCAATGAAGATAAACTTTTTAGATTTTGCATCTAGCTTGTTTCTTTATTCAACATCTATATGGACATAAGAGATATAACAAAATACTTATAAGTGTGACATATTTACCTTTTTTCTCGTCTATGCTTCATCTGGCAGTCTACCATCCAATGGTACCGAAGGTCAATGATTTAACAAATATGCCACCATGTTTACTACATCCTCTTAAAACTTTTTAGGCTATTCAACATGTAACGTAATGCTTTTGGTGCGCTCTACCATCATTTTGTACATGTGTTCCACCACACCATTTTGTTATGGTGTATTAGGAATTGTCTTTTCTCTTTAGATCCCATTTATAGTGAGTACCTTTCAAATTCTTTGTTACAATACTCATCTTCATTGTCAGACCTTAGGCATTTAAGTCTTAAATATGTTTCATTTTCAACCAAGGCTCTCCACTTCTTAAACACTTCAATACATCAGACTTATGCTTTAGAAAATAACCTCATAATTTCCAAGTTGAAATATCAATAAAGTACTAAAGTAAAAAAGATCCATCAAGATAAGGTACCTAAGCTGGCCCCCAAATGTTAGTATGAACCAGTTCCAACCTTTTAGATTTCAGTGACCTTCCTACCTTTGAGAAGCTGACTTTTCTTCACAAAATTCCAAGTCCAAACCTTTGAGAGCTAGAAGCTTGCCTTTAGCATGAAGAACCTTCATTCTTTTTCACTTATATACCAAAGTCTACAGTGCCACGTGCCTGTATTAACACCTAATTTTGTAACTACAATGGAACTATTATTTTTTTGGTTAGATAGATTGTGCCTTCCTTCTCTTCGCAAGTAATAACCATAGCACCTTTAGTGACCTTCCACAAATCCCTATGAAAGCCATTGTATAACCCAAACTAGCGAGTTAGCCAACAAAAATCATATTTATTTTCAAATAGGGTACATGTCTTACATCAGTCAATTTTCATGTACCTCCATTCGACAAACTTAGTTGAACATCTTCATTCTCAATTATATTGCAAGTCTTGTCATCCCTAAGATAAACTTTTTCAAACTCACCTTGCACATGATTCCTAGGACATTCTTGATTTGCAGTGGCATGAAAGGATGCGCTAGAATCTATAAGCCAAGATTTGATTTTATAATCTAGTCCAAGAATCAAAACATCATAAGAAACATCACATGCAATGTTCACGATAGCATCCTTTTTTTTGTTGTTGCTTCCATGTTTCTTCTTTTTTGGTGCCCAACAATCCTTCTTTAGAATTCCCTTCTTGCTACAATTCTAGTAATTATCCCTTGGTTTTGCTGATTTTGACTTATCCCTAGATCTGGATCTTACATAATCTTTACTTCTTTCAGTCACCCTTTTTCTATTCTCAACATTCAATGCACTACTAGATAATTTACTTGAGGATTTTATGTGAATTTCTTCACTAAGAATAACACTCACAACATCATAAAATTTCAGTGTGCCTAGACCTAAGGAATTACTTAATGCCATGATCAAACCATCTCAAAAACTGAAGCCTACCAAGGTTAACTAGTTAGTAACTGTATTGAACTCGTTTTAGATGTTCAACAATAGTTTCACCCTCAACCATCTTCATTTAAAATAGTATCTTCATCAGAAAAACTTTATTTGAGGCAAATGATTTCTTATATATCTGTGACAATGCAATCATTAGATCTTTCGTAGTTTTCTCTTTGAATATGATAAAAGCAATTGTCGACAATAGAGAGAGATAGATCGTACCTAAGGATTTTTTTACGTGCACCTCCCAATCTGAATTGGGCATTGTCATAGGTGTCTTCGCTTTTCCTCCAATAGGTTAATAGAAATTCTTCTAATAGAGGTAATCATCTATCTGCCTACATCTTCCAAAGTATAAAATTCAAACCATTAAATTTCTCAACTATAAATTTTGTGGTTTCTTCCGTTGTTACCATTACTCTCACTTGAATGAAGCTCTGATACCAGTTGTTAGAATCGCAACCATTCTAACGAAGGATCTGGGATGCAATAATAATAACAATAATAATAATAGTAAAACATAGAATAAAAGTAAATGCAATAACACCACCAGACACAAGTTATGTAAAAAACCTTAAACCAAGAAAAAACCAAAGATCCACATAAATAATTTAACTACTTTGGAAGAAGAATATGCGTTCAAAGACGTTGTAAGCTAATAAGATCTCTCTCACACACACAATGGCCTCACAAACTCTCTTGCCTCAACCACACTCTTTTCTCTTTTCTTCTACACAACCCTAGTCATCCAAAATAGTATATAAATACCCTAAGGAATTAGGGTAGAAACAAACACACGAAAAGATAATTTTATCCTTCTGTGTGAATCTCAAAATTCGCATCCTAACAGGTTTGATCAATCGAACTTCCATCTTGATTGATTGAATGTGTCATGGCCAATGATGTATTCTGGTCGATCAATATCTAGGCTCCCCTTGATCAATCCAAGTTGCTTAGTTGATTTTTCCTCCTCTTCTCGATCAATCGAGCTCCCTCTTCAATCGATCAAGACCTCTTATATTGACATAATGTGATTCACCCTTCCTTGGATCACACATCAGGCTCCACACATACATAACAATTTCTTTATGTAGAGGTGCTACTAAGAAACATGGGTTGAGAATCTCAAGCATCCACATGCATAGGCTCGACCAAGGCACATCAATCTGAACAACGAAATCAGTTGATTGCCTCATGAATGAATAGATAACAACCTAAAATTGTTACTAATGGGGCAATCCAAGCATCAAATCAAGAGGCAAACTATAAAGAAAAATAGTTAGGATGTTGCAAAATATTGATCACAAGATCAAGATGAATTTTTAGGTCTTATTCATTTCATTGTTGTCTAACCACCAGACTGGCACTAGCATATTTTTTACATTATATGATTCCAGTTGCGAGTACCCGAATGTATCACACACACACACAGAAAGAGAGAGAGAGAAGAAGAAGAAGTTGTTGGGTATATATTCTATGTATACACTATTTTGTAAACAACTAGTATTTATTTCATATAAATAAAATACTTAAAATGAAATGAAAAGAACTACTTACTTGACAGGACGATTTGAGAATAAATCATACCAGAAATTGATCAAGGCTAGTGTTTGACACAATGTCCTTAAGATAGATTTCGCCCCTCGCATTGATGCTTACGAACTCTTTGAGCATCTGCCTCCCAGGATACAATGATTTATACACACAGAAAAAACACTACAATCTGTATGCCTAGTGAATCAAACTTGTGTTGTACTCTCTCTCTTAAAATACAAACACGCTATCATGCTCTCTATATACCTAATTTGGACATCCTCTATGATGCTTAAGAAACACTACGAATTTATGAATTCGGAATTAAAATGAAGGAGAGACATTTATTTATAGACTTGTTCATGTATGTTCGGAACAAACATAGAGACACAACCTTTGGTGTTCGAACAGATACGAATGCAAAAAGTTGCGATTTAGTAGCCACCTACACATTTGTACAGAAGAGACGTATGAAAGGGGATGATTTAAGAGACACCTACATGTTCGTACGGAATAGTCATGTGCCAGTAGGTGTGATTTAATAGCTATATGCATGTCCATTTGGTCTAATAGTCTCTAAGGGTATAACTGTAAAATTGTACGAATAGACACACCCCATAAGGGCAAAACTGTAAAATCCTGTTTGAGCATGGCCAGTGTGTTTAAATATAGGTCCGGCCCATGTTGGCTAGGTCTTCCCCCATCTACAAAATAGCAATGCCCCTTGGGACCCAAACTTATGTTCAACAATAGTGTCAATGAACACACAAAATTTTCTGGGCTAGTCCATATGTGGAACTTCAAAATTTCACACCTTTACCAGTTTTACCAGTGATCAAATACTAACTTTTGGAAACATATTCTCATTCACCCCTTGGTGGTTTTGAACATCCAACCATATGGCGTTATTCTCCTCATTGAGGTGAACACGAATCCATATGGACCCACTTCAAAAGATTTGTGGGTCCCACTTTTATTTTGGTTCAAAGATGCCTACCAATCAGATTTGAATCTGGACACAGAAAAATCTGAACACTTTCAAAACTGTTTCAAACAGTTGTTTATGATAAGTTATCCTTATTGAAGAGGACTTTGTTCAGGGCTAATAGTTGAAAAATGATCACCAAAAAAGTGGGAAAAATGAAACACAGCTTACAGGGTGTTGATTAGTGCCCATAATTGGTTGCTAATTGCTACAGCTCTTGAATCAATAGTCGCTCACTAACACCCAAAGCTACATCTTTCCACATTGGACATAAGAAAAATTATAAATGGTAGACATGAAAAATGTCAGCCTAGCAAAGTTAGACAGATTGAACCTTTCCACCGGACCATGTCCATTATTATGAGCTCTTCTCTCGCGTGTCCAGACTCTCCGACCCAGCAGCTCCACCTCCTCTTGTTCCTGAGGTTTGTTGGGTAATCAGTGAATCTGATACAAGCATTGAACAGCGTTGAATGTTGTAAGTACTTGGTACGACTAGAGATCTAAACATTCAGACTAGAAGAATTGCCCCATGAAAAGGGGTAGATGTGGAAAAACACGTGGACCAATCTTGGGCTGCCACCTCAGCATCCCCCAAAAGTGAAATGATACCCCCCTCTGTCTCGGCTCACAACGTCGCACAAGGGGGGCGGCACAGAGGATACTCCCCCATCACGAATCAGAACCATATTACTACACAAGGGTACCTTTGTTGCTGAACTAGAGGTAAATGTGGGTGTTTAAATAATTAAGCAACTATTTAACCAAAAAAATAATAAATAAATAAAAATAAGCAACTCTGCAATTACTAGCCCCCAATATTGATAGGCGTCCTCTTAAATATGGCGAACTAGAGTAGCCAGCTCTGATCCTTCAAGTGGTATCCGGGCGGTTTTTAGAAACAGTTTTTTTTTTCCCAATGATATATACCTTTTATGGAGATTAAGAGAAATGTTAATTTGATGCGCAGCACTAGGGGGTGTCCCCCCAGATTTTGTGCGCACAAAAGATGTGTGCATGGACCAGGGGCAAACACATCAGCACCGAAAAGTGAGAATTATCACTTTTTGGCACTGATGTGTCCACCCCCGGTCTATGCACACAACTTGTACACATCTTTTGTGCACATGAAATCTAGGCTCTAGGGGTGTCAACGAGAGGGGCTCAGCTGTGCTTTCCCGAGTTCAGCTCAGGATCATCACAAAAGGATTGGCCACAGGCTTGAATGTTTAAGATTGATTCGAGCTAAGTTTAGGTTTGGCTTGACTCACCAAACCAAAGCTTATTGTTGCCAGCCTGAACCTAAAAGCCTACTAGCCCATGAGCCAAGCTAGTTAGAAAAAAGCTAAAGATGTAGCTGATTGAAATAAGCCCAACTGCCCATATATATAT